>JAODAL010018569.1:0-74395 GCA_025379985.1 Phyllomedusa bahiana
CGGGGTTTTGTTTTGGGGGGCCCCCCTTTTTTGCAATAAGCCATGTGAACAAAGCTAAGGCAGAGATGTATGTGAGTGGGAGAGGTTATGGAGAGCCTTGACGGTCTGGTTATAATTTGAATGATTTCGCTGGTCAGTGGGTCCGGAGCAGGACAGCAATTTATTGATTGTTTTTCTGATCTGCTGACTTCTTTTAGCTCCCTCTATGGCTATGTCTACATAGCATCATTTAAAATGCCGTTGAAAATCCGGTGTTTTAACTTCGCCGTGCGGCGGTTTTTGGCACAGGTTTGTGCAAAAACCGCGGTCGGATTTCGGCTGGCCCAGTACACAGAAGTGTATTGAAATCGCCGTTAGATGTGGCGTTTAGAAATCTGATGATAGAAAATCTGGGCACTGGTAACAGTCGGATTTTTGCCAGATTCTAAATACTAAATTTGCCAAAAATCTGATAAAAAAACAATGCTGTGTAGACATAGCCTTTCACATCCTGCTCTCAGGTAGGGTAGCATAAACCACAGGCAGGACCGTCTTTATCACTAGGCATATGAGGGCACAATCCTAGGGCAGCGGGAAGGAGGAGGCGGCACTTTGGAGGGAAATACAATTGCGTATTTAGGGCGACAAGTATGTACAGGGCTGCGCAAGTAGTCTGGCGTCCTTTCAGCCCTGTTCTCTAGATTTATAATCAGGCGCACACTACAAAATTAGGCGCATTATCGAGTGCCGGCGGCACTTTTTAATGCGCCTGAGATTAGGGGACGTTCTGAAGGTGTGTCGCACTACAACTGTATGATTCTACACACATATGCGTAACTTTGGTTCAAAAAGTGGGAGGTGGACCAATTTTCCCTCCCCTCTCCTCTCTCCCTTTCCCTTCCTTCCATTTTCCTCCCTTCCCTCCTCTTCCTTCCTTTCTCTGCAGCGAAGCGGCCCCCTCTAACCCAGCTAGAAATCCGCCCCAGTCATTACGGTAATCCACAGTTCTCATAGAGAACTATGGATTCCGTCTCCTCTCCCGGCTCTCCATATTTCGCGAGTGGGGAGAAAGTGACATGTCAGTTATTCATGGCGGGATAATGAATGTCTATGGGTCGGCGAGCTGCCGCCCCCCTCCCCTCTGCCCCTCCCTCGCTGCACAGCACACGGCGTAATTGCGGGCAAAATCCGTCCCTGCAATTATGCCGTGGATAAGCCGTGTGAACATAGCCTAAGGCTTCAAACTCAGCTGCCGGACAACTGTTTTAATACCTGCCGGCAGAGGCAAGGAAGGTTGAGGTAAGGGTGCTTGAGGCAGCACACAAGGGGATGATTCCAGTGCCCCTGCAGAGTTATGTAGTAGCCCCAGCTAGGAGCTGCTGACTTCTAGCACTGTGAAGGAGCTCCGATGGCAAGTAACATATCAGCACAAGCCTGCTGCCCAGAGGTCCGACTCAGGAGAATTTATGACCTCTGTAGCAGCGTGCAGTGAAAAACCCACAAACCCTGCCATCACCTACAAGAGTCCTGAGGATGATGGCAGAGCTTCAGGGTACAGTCTGCAAATGTAGATATGTGTAAGGCTATGTCTACACTGCACAGAAAACGTCAGTTTTTTCAGCATTTTTCGTTTTCTAAAAACGCTGGAAAAACGACTGTAAGGCTATGTTAATTGCAGGATGTATTTCGCCCCGCAATTACGCTGTGTGTACGGGGGCAGGGGGGCTGGCAGCCCGCCGGCCCCATAGACATGCATTATTCTCAGCGCGTATACGCCGTGAATAATTAACATGTCACTTCTCTCCCCGCTCGGCGTTTTGTCCGAGCGGGGAGAGGAGACGTAATCCATAGTTCTCTATGAGAACTGTAGATTACCGTAATGACTGGGACGTATCTCGCTCCATATTTCGCGCAGTACGGCATGAAATACGGGGCGAGATACGTCCTATTTTAAGCCGTGTGAACATAGCCCATAGACTCCCATAGACTTCTAATGTAAAACCCTCCTGCTGTCTACACTGAGCTTCTTTTTTCTGCTCGTTTTTTTTACTGGTCGTCCTTTGCAACATGCTCTAAAAAACTCCAGAACAGGGCAGAAAATTTACTACGGGAGTCTATGGAAAGCGCCGGACGTCTTTTGGCGTGTTTTCGTTGCGTTTTTTGCCACGATTTTTCAATGAAAACCCTCCCAAGAGACCCAAGTCCCACCTATAGTGGGTTTAACAAAGGTTTTACATTATCAAATCTGCATACAAGTGTCTGATGTGTCCTTTTTTGTACCTTTTGTAATAAAATGATCGCGCTTTGGTCGCTAACTATTTTTGCGCAATTCATATATTTTTCGCTAAAAATAAGTTTTTTATGGATTTTGGCATCAGAATCTGTTTTGTTGCGGATTTTGGTGCTAAAATCCTTTTCTTAACATATTTTGGCGCTAATAAAGTTATCTCGCTTCTGACTCTGAAAATAAGTTTGTTTTTTTTACGGATTTTGGCGGCAGAATCCGTTTTTTTACGGATTTTGGTGCTAAAATCCTTTTCTTAACATATTTTGGCGCTAATAAAGTTATCTCACTTCGCATGCAAAAATAAGTTTTTTTATGGATTTTGGCGCAAAAATCCTTTTTTTACGGATTTTGGTACTAAAATACTTTTCTTTGCAGATTTTGGCACTAATAAACTTATCTCGCTTCTGACGCAAAAAATAAGGTTTTTTTTTACGTATTTTGCTGCCAGAATCAGGTTTTTTTTTATAGATTTTGGTGCTAAAATCCTTTTCTTAAGATATGCGCTAATATAGTTATCTAGCTTCTGACGCTAAAAATACGTTTTTTTACGGATTTTGGCACTAAAATACTTTTCTTAACATATTTTGACGCTAATAAAGTTACCTCGCTTCTGACGCTAAAAATACGTTTTTTTATAGATTTTGGCGCTAAAATCCTTGTCTTAACTGTATTAGCGCCAAAATATGTTAAGAAAAGTATTTGAGCGATAAAATCCGTAAAAAAACGGATTCTGGTGCCAAAATCTGTAAAAAAAAAGCCCCATATTTTTGGCGTCAGAAGCGAGATAACTTTATTAGGGCCAAAATATGTTAAGAGAAGGATTTTAGCGGCAAAATCCGTTAAAAAGCGTATTTTTGCCGACAAAAGAGATAGATTTATTAGCGCCAAAATCCGTAAAAATGCAGATCTTAACATCAAAATCCGTTAAAAAATTGACTTTAGGGCCAAAATCCGTACAAGATCACATATAAATGCAAAGAGGCCTTTTGTAGGGCGGAGTTACATCAAATGGCTTAATTTATGCATACATTAAAAAACAGGCTTAAAAACAAGCAAAAAACGCTTGTAAAAAACGCGCCAAAATACGCAAACCGTGGCGTAAAAACTGCTGATTTTTCAGCTGCTTTTGAGAAGCAGTGGACAGAAAACTCATGTTCATGAACGTTTTTAGTAATCCGTTTTCAGGTCGTTTTTTGTCCACTGCAGTATAGACATAGCCTAACCCGTGTGTCCAGGAATGTATGGATGCAGGGTGTGGATGTGTGCATTTATTTAAGTAAATCTGCATGTGTGTTGGTGTGTCTGTTTATTTTTGTATATGTGCTATATACTGCATAGTTGTGTGTGTGTATATATTTATCTATAAATATATATATATAGATATAGGTATATATATATATATGTATACACACGCACATATACTGTATATCCATATGTGTGTGTTATTTATGTATAAGGCCCCATCCATACTATGCTTCAGGGCTACAATGCAGGTATCTGTTGAGATACTGTGAAAAAGGTATCCTAGCACATACCACAGTGGAGCTATAGAGGACTATGGGCACATGTAGTCTCTTTTGGACTATGTTTGCTCTGTTTCGTCTTCGTATACATTTTTATGTGTAGGGCACAAAACAAATAAAATAAAGTGTATACAAATTGTGTACATATTTATATACACACACACACAACTATGGCCAAACAGCATGCTACGTTGTGTAAAACACAGCAGAAATCCAAGAACCGACCTTGAATCTCTACCACATATATTACTTGTTTTACACACAGATTGCACTGTCTTTGTTGTCCATAGCAACCAATCACAGCGGCACTTTCATTGTTCCAGAGTACTAAATATAATATAGGATTTGCTGCTATGGGCAACAGACAGTCTTACTGCTAGACCATTTTAATACGTGGGCCATAGAGAATGGACTCATATTTCTTTATGTATTAAGTAACTCCTCATGTAATACATAAAAAAAACATAATTAGCCTGAATGGTACCTCACCATTCAAGTCTATGGAATACTTTACATGCGTGTTAAAGTTTTTTTCATGTGTATTTTGATTCATAAAATGTGTGTAAAACGTCTGTTTTGCGAATCAAAATGTACGTAAATAAGTTGTGGGAATCTAGCTTAAATGATAAAATAAAACCTTTTGCTACCAAAATAGGTCATATTCGGTCTGACCACAGGACTGGTTCATTATAAAACTGTTGGTACTCCCTCCATTATAGCATCATAGATACAACTCAACTGTGCTACTCTGACACCATCTACTGGTTTAATCTTTTATTACATTGGGACTCAATATTTTTCCTACATTTTAATGTTTAAGATATGTGATCTTAGTGGAGTACCTGCACTAAACTTCAGTCTCCTTCACTGCGTGTTGCTATAGGCTATCACTTAATAATCTACAGACAGTCCTCCCTGCTACTATCTAACTGAACTTTCATAGCTATCCTGACTGGTCATGGACTTATATTTCACAAATCCTCGATGCCCAGACAATCTTGTACTTCAATTAATCCATCATCGTCTTCTTCCATCCCTAAGATGTCTAGATCTACTACTCAATCGCAAAAGCACCAGTCCACTAATAAAACTCCACTGGACTCCTCTCAATCCAGCATGGAAGCTCATTGGCCTTGAGATTCCTCACACCCTCTCACTTATTTCCATCCTACTTACCGCAATTACTCTCTGAACCAAAGGTGATCAATACCACTTCGGTGGTTCAATATGTATTCTGCCTGCTTATGCTACTTTCTGACAAGAGATTAGATGTTCTCCGCTCTTCTATTAATTCGACTCTTATCACCACAAAAAATAACAGACCTCAAAGGAATGGTCTCCTCATGCTGTTTCACTGAGCCGCAAGCAGTTTTAGATTCATGCATCCTGTCTCTTCCTGGTCAAGCTGTGGGTGGGTCTATAACAGTGATGGTGCATCCACACTCCACGCTACCAAGCATGCTTGTTCAGATTTAGCGTCAAACCAGCGTTTTCTACTTGCTTTAATATTGCATTACGTTCCGCTTCAGAAAACACAAACATTGCAGCACTAATTGTGGTGACGTTGGATATTTCCTCAAATGACATTGCTGCTGGATTAGTGGCAATAAGGAGTAAAATCTACTTCCGAAAACGCAATAGTATGCCACAATATAGCGTTAGCTAACTTTCTTGTATTGCCTATATTGCCTTAATCAGGGAGCCTCCTCACTTCCCCATTCATTCAAGTAGAAATACACTCAAGGATTGATTAAATTTGCAATAATTCACTTTTTACTTGTATCTTGCTGTTGTATGCCGTATATCATCTAGACCACACGGTCCAAATACAGTCTATTGTCGTCATATATATTCAGAAATATTTCTGAATAATATATGGATGTGCACAGCCTAATTAATTTTTGTAGTCTATTTGAGGAATGGCAACCTCATTGGCTTGCTGCACTCCGCCTACCTCTTTTAAACCAGTGCAGGGTAATTCAGTAGCAAGTTCCTATCACTCCCTGAGATGTTGTAGTCTGAATGGACTCCTAGTGAGGTAACATGTTTAGTGTTAGGGACTCATCTGTATTCCGGGAATCCCTTGGACGCTATTGGGAGGTGAGCTTAAACAATTTTTGATCAAAAACTGTAAACTAAGAATCCCAGGTTTTTTCATATTTTCCTTAGCAGTAATGCATTTTCAAAAATTCCTATATACCTTGATGTTTTACTTAGTTTTTTAGTGTGCCACTGATATTTGTATTAGAGATATACGGCATACGTCAGCAAGATACAAGTAAAGAGTGAATTATTGCAAATTTAATCAAGCCTTGAGTGTATTTCTACTTGAATGAATGGGGAAGTGAGGAGGCTCCCTGATTAAGGCAATTATAGGCAATACAAGAAAGTTAGCTAACGCTATATTGTGGCATACTATTGCGTTTTCTGAAGTAGATTTCACTCCTTTTTGCCACTAATCCAGCAGCAATGTCATTTGAAGAAATATCCAACCTCACCACAAATAGAGCTGAAATGTTTGTGTTTTCTGAAGCGGAATGTAATGCAATATTAAAGCAAGTAGAAAACGCTGGTTTGACGCTAAATCTGAACAAGGATGCTTGGTAGCGTGGAGTGTGGACACACCGCTTGTCAGCTCTGCTGCTGGACCTTACAAAAATGAACATTTAAGCTAATGCAGCTAAGTATTGCCTTTATTTCTGAATGTATATGACGACAATAGACTGTATTTGGACCGTGTGGTCTAGATCAGCGGTCCCCAACCTTTTTTCTACCAGGGACCGGTTTGATGCACGACAATTTTTCCACGGCCCAGTGGGGGGCGGGGTTATTGGGGGTGTGGCTTGATGTTTAGAATCCCACACAAAAAAAAACCCCCAATAAAGTGTATACTGTGTCATTTAGGGGTATAGTATGGGGTAACCAGTATTTTATAACTGGAGACTGATTGTCAGCTCTGTGGGTCACTATTATATTAATAATGCTGACCCACAGAGCTGATAATCAGTCTGCAGTAATATTGATCAGCATTATACATGTATATAATATACATATGTAATCAGCTCTGTCATTATAGAGATATATGCCCCCTGTAATAAATAAATATAGCCCCCAGTAGTGATAGTGATACATAGCTGCCCCCAGTAGTGATAGTGATACATAGCTGCCCCCAGTAGTGATACATAGCTGCCCCAGTAGTGATACATAGCTGCCCCCAGTAGTGATACATAGCTGCCCCAGTAGTGATAGTGATACATAGCTGCCCCCAGTAGTGATAGTGATACATAGCTGCCCCCAGTAGTGATAGTGATACATAGCTGCCCCCAGTAGTGATACATAGCTGCCCCCAGTAGTGATACATAGCTGCCCCCAGTAGTGATACATAGCTGCCCCCAGTAGTGATACATAGCTGCCCCCAGAAGTGATAGTGATACATAGCTGCCCCCAGTAGTGATACATAGCTGCCCCCAGTAGTGATAGTGA
This sequence comes from Phyllomedusa bahiana, assembly GCA_025379985.1. NCBI lineage: Eukaryota > Metazoa > Chordata > Amphibia > Anura > Hylidae > Phyllomedusa > Phyllomedusa bahiana. The sequence continues at coordinate 7,273 of JAODAL010018569.1, forward strand.
TACATAGCTGCCCCAGTAGTGATACATAGCTGCCCCAGTAGTGATACATAGCTGCCCCCCAGTAGTGATAGTGATACATAGCTGCCCCCAGTAATGATACATAGCTGCCCCCAGTAATGATACATAGCTGCCCCCAATAGTGATAGTGATACATAGCTGCCCCCAGTAGTGATACATAGCTGCCCCAGTAGTGATACATAGCTGCCCCCAGTAGTGATAGTGATACATAGCTGCCCCAGTAGTGATAGTGATACATAGCTGCCCCCAGTAGTGATACATAGCTGCCCCCAGTAGTGATACATAGCTGCCCCAGTAGTGATACATAGCTGCCCCCAGTAGTGATACATAGCTGCCCCAGTAGTGATAGTGATACATAGCTGCCCCCAGTAATGATACATAGCTGCCCCCAGTAATGATACATAGCTGCCCCCAATAGTGATAGTGATACATAGCTGCCCCCAGTAGTGATACATAGCTGCCCCAGTAGTGATACATAGCTGCCCCCAGTAGTGATAGTGATACATAGCTGCCCCAGTAGTGATAGTGATACATAGCTGCCCCCAGTAGTGATACATAGCTGCCCCCAGTAGTGATACATAGCTGCCCCCAGTAGTGATACATAGCTGCCCCAGTAGTGATAGTGATACATAGCTGCCCCCAGTAATGATACATAGCTGCCCCCAGTAATGATACATAGCTGCCCCAGTAGTGATAGTGATACATAGCTGCCCCCAGTAGTGATACATAGCTGCCCCAGTAGTGATACATAGCTGCCCCCAGTAGTGATAGTGATACATAGCTGCTCCAGTAGTGATAGTGATACATAGCTGCCCCCAGTAGTGATACATAGCTGCCCCCAGTAGTGATACATAGCTGCCCCCAGTAGTGATACATAGCTGCCCCCAGTAGTGATACATAGCTGCCCCAGTAGTGATACATAGCTGCCCCAGTAGTGATAGTGATACATAGCTGCCCCCAGTAATGATACATAGCTGCCCCCAGTAGTGATAGTGATACATAGCTGCCCCCAGTAGTGATACATAGCTGCCCCCAGTAGTGATACATAGCTGCCCCCAGTAATGATACATAGCTGCCCCAGTAGTGATAGTGATACATAGCTGCCCCCAGTAGTGATAGTGATACATAGCTGCCCCAGTAGTGATACATAGCTGCCCCAGTAGTGATAGTGATACATAGCTGCCCCAGTAATGATACATAGCTGCCCCCAGTAATGATACATAGCTGCCCCCAATAGTGATACATAGCTGCCCCCAATAGTGATACATAGCTGCCCCCAGTAGTGATACATAGCTGCCCCAGTAGTGATAGTGATACATAGCTTCCCCAGTAGTGATACATAGCTACCCCTAGTAGTGATACATAGCTACCCCCAGTAGTGATACATAGCTGCCCCCAGTAGTGATACATAGCTGCCCCAGTAGTGATAGTGATACATAGCTGCCCCAGTAGTGATAGTGATACATAGCTGCCCCAGTAATGATACATAGCTGCCCCCAGTAGTGATAGTGATACATAGCTGCCCCCAGTAATGATACATAGCTGCCCCCAGTAATGATACATAGCTGCCCCCAGTAGTGATACATAGCTGCCCCAGTAGTGATACATAGCTGCCCCCAGTAGTGATACATAGCTGCCCCCAGTAGTGATAGTGATACATAGCTTCCCCCAGTAGTGATACATAGCTTCCCCCAGTAGTGATACATAGCTGCCCCCAGTAGTGATAGTGATACATAGCTGCCTCCAGTAGTGATACATAGCTGCCTCCAGTAGTGATAGTGATACATAGCTGCCCCAGTAGTGATAGTGATACATAGCTGCCCCCAGTAGTGATACATAGCTGCCCCCAGTAGTAGTGATATATAGCTGCCCCAGTAGTAATGATATATAGCTGCCCCCAGTAGTAATGATATATAGCTGCCCCCAGTTGTAATGATATACAGCTGCCCCCAGTAGTAATGATATACAGCTGCCCCCAGTAGTAATGGTATATAGCTGCCCCAGTAGTAATGATATATAGCTGCCCCCAGTAGTAATGATATATAGCTGCCCCCAGTAGTAATGATATATAGCTGCCCCAGTAGTAATGATATATAGCTGCCCCCAGTAGTAATGGTATATAGCTGCCCCCAGTAGTAATGATATATAGCTGCCCCCAGTAGTAGTGATATATAGCTGCCCCCAGTAGTGATATATAGCTGCCCCCAGTAATGATATACAGCTGCCCCCAGTAGTAATGATATACAGCTGCCCCAGTAGTAATGATATATAGCTGCCCCCAGTAGTAGTGATATATAGCTGCCCCCAGTAGTGATATATAGCTGCCCCCAGTAGTAGTGATATATAGCTGCCCCCAGTAGTAATGATATATAGCTGCCCCAGTAGTAATGATATATAGCTGCCCCCAGTAGTAGTGATACATAGCTGCCCCCAGTAGTAGTGATATATAGCTGCCCCCAGTAGTAGTGATATATAGCTGCCCCAGTAGTAATGATATATAGCTGCCCCCAGTAGTAGTGATATATAGCTGCCCCCAGTAGTAGTGATATATAGCTGCCCCCAGTAGTAGTGATATATGGCTGCCCCCAGTAGTAGTGATATATGGCTGCCCCCAGTAGTAATGATATATAGCTGCCCCCAGTAGTAATGATATATAGCTGGCCCCAGTAGTAATGATATATAGCTGCCCCCAGTAGTAATGATATATAGCTGCCCCAGTAGTAATAATATATAGCTGCCCCAGTAGTAATGATATATAGCTGCCCCCAGTAGTAATGATATATAGCTGCCCCAGTAGTAATGATATATAGCTGCCCCCAGTAGTAATGATATATAGCTGCCCCCAGTAGTAATGTTATATAGCTGCCCCCAGTAGTAATGATATATAGCTGCCCCCAGTAGTAATGGTATATAGCTGCCCCCAGTAGTAATGATCAGGGGCGTCGCTAGGCTGTTTTATTCGGGGCTCGGGCCCCGAATAAAACAGCCTGTGCCCCGAGCGTCCCGGCTCCAGGCCGCTGCCGTGGGCCTGGAGCACCCCGAGGCCCTTTAACTGCATGTGCATCCGATGGACGCACACACAGCTGAGGGCTTTGCGGGGCAGAGAGCGAGCGCTCCCTGCCCCGCAGACAGTGTCGGACCCGCAGTCCGACACAGCGGGGCCGCCGCGGTCCTCACAGCGCTGAGTGACCCGCCACGGCCCCGTGATCCTCAGCCGGCAGCGTCGCGATGATTGTGATGTCATCGCGACGCTGCCTCTCCCGGGCGCACACCGCGTATAGTGGCCGTGCGCCCGAGGAGCTGCCGGAGGAGCGCGGGCTGAAGAGGACGGAGCGCGCTCGCCGGGGGAGTTAAGGTGAGTATGAATGTTGTTATTTTTAAAGCGTTTACCTGCCTCAGTGCCCCTATATACTGCCTGTGGCCCTATAATGCCTGTCTGTGGCCCCCATATCCCTGCCTGTGCCCCCCATATCCCTGCCTGTGACCCCCATATCCCTGCCTGTGGCCCCCATATCCCTGCCTGTGGCCCCCATATCCCTGCCTGTGGCCCCCATATCCCTGCCTGTGGCCCCCATATCCCTGCCTGTGGCCCCCATATCCCTGCCTGTGTCCCCCATATCCCTGCCTGTGACCCCCATATCCCTGCCTGTGGCCCCCTACCCCTGCCTGTGCCCCCATATCCCTGCCTGTGGCCCCTATAATGGCTGCCTGTGGCCCCCTATCCCTGCCTGTGGCCCCCATATCCCTGCCTGTGGCCCCTATAATGCTTGCCTGTGCCCCTATAATGCCTGCCTGTGGCCCCAATAATGCCTGCCTGTGGCCCCCAAATCCCTGCCTGTGCCCCAATAATGGCTGCCTGGGCCCCTATAATGGCTGCCTGTGGCCCCCATACCACTGTCTGTGGCCCCATATCCCTGCCTGTGCCCCTATAATGGCTGCCTGTGCCCTATAATGGCTGCCTGTGGCCCCCATACCACGGCCTGTGCCCCCATATACTGCCTGTGGCCCCTATAATGCCTGCCTGTGGCCCCCATATCCCTGCCTGCCTGTGGCCCCCATATACTGCCTGTGGCCCCCATATACTGCTCGTGGCCCCCATATCCCTGTCTGTGCCCCTATAATGCCTGCCTGTGGCCCCCATATACTGCCCGTGGCCCCCATATCCCTGTCTGTGCCCCTATAATGCCTGCCTGTGGCCCCCATATCCCTGCCTGTGGCCCCCATATCCCTGCCTGTGGCCCCTATAATGCTTGCCTGTGCCCCTATAATGGCTGCCTGTGGCCCCCATACCACTGTCTGTGGCCCCCATATCCCTGCCTGTGCCCCTATAATGCCTGCCTGTGCCCCTATAATGCCTGCCTGTGGCCCCCATATACTGCCTGTGGCCCCCATATACTGCTCGTGGCCCCCATATCCCTGTCTGTGCCCCTATAATGCCTGCCTGTGGCCCCCATATCCCTGCCTGTGGCCCCCATATCCCTGCCTGTGGCCCTATAATGCCTGCCTGTGGCCCCCATATACTGCCCGTGGCCCCCATATCCCTGCCTGTGCCCCTATAATGCCTGCCTGTGGCCCACATATACTGCCCGTGGCCCGGATATCCCTGTTTGTGCCCCTATAATGCCTGCGTGGGGCCCCCATATCCCTGCCTGTGGCCCCCATATTCCTGCCTGTGCCCCTATAATGCCTGCCTGTGCCCCTATAATGCCTGCCTGTGGCCCCTATAATGCCTGCCTGTGGCCCCCATACGCCTGCCTGTGGCCCCCATACGCCTGCCTGTGGCCCCCATATGCCTGCCTGTGGCCCCCATATGCCTGCCTGTGGTCCCCATACGCCTGCCTGTGGCCCCCATACGCCTGCCTGTGCCCCCCATATACTGCCTGTGCCCCCCATATACTGCCTGTGGCCCCTATATACCTGCCAGTGCCCCTATATACCTGCCAGTGCCCCTATATACCTGCCTGTGCCACCCTATATACTGCCTGTGCCCCCCTTATTATACTGCTGTGGCCCCTATATACTGCTTCAGTGCCCCTATATACCTAACTGAAGGGACTGCTATACCTATAATTAAGGAGTTGCTGGAAATGTGAGGATTCTAAGATATGTGTCCAAATCCTCAGGGACGAGTCTTGGCCGGGAGCAATCAGCATGAAGGTGTGAACCGGATGGAGAAGAAAAGGGAAAGTGAACGACGCTGATCAGAAAAGACGTCTCCGGTGAGTCACCAAATGTAACTGCAGTGTAATCACTTATATGTCTGCAGAGTCTACATACAACTAGTATCTACCACTATCTGGTCACTGTATGGCGGTAATATATGTCTCTAGGGCCTGTGTACAGCTGATAGTCACATGTGGGAGTCGCGTTTGGTCAGGGTCTGGCAGGATTATTTGAGCCTTAAGTAGTAATAGTTTTGGGTCTTGGTTTTGTAGGAGCGTTTTAGTAACAATCACTTGTCTGGTAGATTTGCTCCATGTGTAGGTGGATGTTTTGGTGACTGTTTAGGGGTATTGTCATATGAAGGTGAGAAGTTCTGAAAAAGTAAATTTGTCATTGGTGATTTTTACTGTACAGTGACTGCTGAGGAGATGGACGGGATCTGTGTGGAATGTGCAGAAAATTAGTGACAGGAACACAAGGTTTTTCTCTGTAAAAAAACATCCGCAGTTCAAAATGAGGCGTGAAAAATGTCGTGTGAACCCAGCCCTACCCAGAAAAACACAAAGGGCCCGAGCCCCGGATGTTTTAGGACCCTAGCAACGCCCCTGGTAATGATATACGGCTGCCCCCAGTAGTAATGATATACAGCTGCCCCCAGTAGTAATGGTATATAGCTGCCGCCAGTAGTAATGGTATATAGCTGCCCCCAGTAGTAATGGTATATAGCTGCCTCAGTAGTAGTGGTATATAGCTGCCCCCAGTAGTAATGGTATATAGCTGCCCCAGCATACAGTCAGGACAATTATTTAAAAAAAAAAAAAAGTAATAAGTAGTCACTCACCTTTCCCGGATACTCGGCCGAGCTCCTCCTCCCCGGCAGCCGTCAGCTCCGAGCGGCGCGGGGGGTGTGACGTCACTGTGCATCACACTCCCTGCGCCACTCATCGCTGCAGATGCGGAGCTCAGTGCAGACAAGATGCCGACCGCCCGGACTAAAGTCAGCGGGCGGTCGACATCAAGTGTAGCCGGCGCCGCGGACCGGCAGGGGACGCACTAAGGCCCGGTGTCGGTCCTCGGACCGGCGGTTGGGGACCCCTGGTCTAGATGATATATGGCATACGTCAGCAAGATACAAGTAAAGAGTGAATTATTGCAAATTTAATCAAGCCTTGAGTGTATTTCTACTTCTATAACAGTGATGAGCATATTAACTCCGTATTCACAGCTCTACAAATAGCACTGATAAGAGGGCAGCAGATATTATCTATGAGCTCTGAAGCGCTCTGCTCTAAAGTAAACAAAAGTAATTCATCTCCTTTGTTTGTTAAAGATAACACACACAATGTCCCTGGGAACAGCTCTAGTCGCCGAGTCCAGTCCACTCCTGGCCTTGGGGCGCCCCTCCTGGGAATTCGGGGTCCCTTTCTTTGGCTTTCTGAAGCACTCCTGGGAGCCCAAAATGTAGAGGATAGATGCCCGGGGTCAATCAGAGATTTGTCCACCGCACGGTATTGTTCCACTAAGTCCACCAAGTCATCTGCGGACTGGGGGTTGCCCTGCGCGACCTAACACTGAACCGACCGGGGTAGAGCGTGCGCAAACCGATCCGCCACAACGCGCTCCACCATTTGAGCCAGGGTACATACGTCGGGCTGCTGCCATTTTTGGACCAGATGCAAGAGGTCAAACATTTGGGACCTCGGTGGCTTGTCCCAGCTGTATCCCCAGTCATGCACCCTTTGGGCCCGCACCGTCACAGTTACGCCCAGTCGCGCCAGGATTTCTGCTTTTAGTTTCCTGTACTCCCGGGCGTCCTGCATTGACAGGTCGTAGTACGCTTTCTGGGGTTCCCCCGTGAGGAAAGGAGCCAAGACCTCAGCCCACTGTTCAACAGGTAACTTCTCGTGCTCTGCAACACACTCGAATACTGTGAGGAATGCTTCCACATCATCTTCCAGGGTCAACTTCTGGAGCGCCTCTCTGACTGACCTACGCGCTCGCTGGTCGCCATCATGGCTATGCATGGCAGGCATAGCAGGGGTTTACTTGGCCCAAACAGCTTCAGTCAGCAGGGCCATCTGCTGTATCAGGAGCTGATTAGTCTCCTGCTGTGCCTTCACAGACTCTGCATGAGTCTGCTGCTGCTGGATTTTAGCCTGTATGAGATGTTTTATAATGTCCTCCATACTTTCTGCCTAAGTCTTTAACTGGGATGCCGCTTTAAGCCAGGACATGCACTAGCCAGGACGTTGCCCGCATCCTCCACCAATTGTAGGGGATTAGTCCCAACGGCAGGCTTACACAAGCAGGACCACAGTAAAAGTTAATGCAAACATCGGATGTGTTTATTGTCTTGGTATCCATCTCTCCAGCAAACATAAGCAGCAAACAAAAATAAGGCTTACTTCAGCCAGCACCCAGGTGTCCCACCACAGTCTTTAGGCGCAACCGCCAGGCACCTATATCAGACACAGTCCGTGTTGCCCACAAGGGCTCTCACCCCTCCAGCGTGGTATAAGTCACGATTCCTAGAAAGGACCTTAGTGCTTCCCTCAGACCCAAAGGTGGTTACCTCCAGTAACTAGCAGGAAAACTGAAAAAACACCAGCTCACCTGACCTCCAGGCTTACATAGGCCATCCAAAACTCTGGCTTGGACCTGGAGTGGGAGCAGTCATCCCACCCTGCTCTTTGACTGCTCCAGTGAAGGCCGACCCAGACTTGCTGCTGTTGCAGACAAATTAACTTTAAACATGTCAGTGGCCTAATGTCACTGACACAGAAATATCTGGCCTTCACTCCACCAAAGACAGGAATTTTGGTGGCACATACCTCCCATCTATAACAAGGCCTTGTGCCTTCCTCCAACTTTTTATAACAAGCGTTACAATGACATTACTTTACATTGTATCAAAGTGTCATATCTTCAGTCCCATGAAAAGATATAATACAATATTTACAAAAATGTGAGGGGCATACTCACTTTTGTGAAATACTGTACATATCCAAGAGTACGAATGTCCTATATATATTAAGTGGTCCCTCAACATACAATATTAATCCAGTGTATGTTGAAACCATAACGCTATAGAAAACTGGTAATTTGTTCCAAAACCTCAAAATGTCACCCAACATAATGCAGAGTGAGGATGAAGCAGATACTAATACAGATAAAACAAGTCCTTACATAGAACATCAGAAAGAGCTGCTGGAAGCTGGAAATCACAAAGAGGCCAGTTCTAAATAGCTTTTAAGCAGTGTAGAGTGCACAGGAATGTATGGACCTGTTCTACTGCAGGCTATAGATTTGGCACATTTTAGTTCCACTACGACAACTCGGGTTCAGGTAAACCATTTTTAACTTGTTCTACCTGTTCCAGCAGTAATGCGCTTAGTTTTGCCGTCCTCCAGTCATAAATGTGTAGAATCATACGGTTGTGGTGTGATGCGCCTCCAGGACGACCCCACATCTTGGGCGTATTACAAAGTGGCACTGACACCGCAAAATGCACCTAATTTTGGAGTGCGTCTGCTCATACATCCAGAGAAAAGGGCTGCCCTAGTTTTTGGGCTGAAAGGACACCAGAATGCTGGCACAGTGCCGTACATACTGTACATGTCACCCTTTGTATTTTCAGGATAAGAACTACTTTTGGTTATGTACTTAATACACACTGGGACAGATTTATCAATACTATACTAGAAAAGGCTTACATTGTCCCACTTCTAACATAGTGTTAATAAATATGGCACATGTTAAAACTGTTGAGTCTAACTTTACACCTTATATTAGTTGGCTTCCTTTATGCTACTTATTGCGGTAAAATTTTGAGCCTGATTTATGAACCCTCACTGCAGTGGGTCATAAAACCAGCGCATTCTAGCGCTCGGGACACAGTTCTGGCTCAGGTAAACCAATGTAAAAGTGCTCTACCTGTTCCAACTGTAATGCGCCTAGAAATGTCGTAGCAAAGCTATAAATCTATAGCTTCGCTACGGTTCTAATGCGCCCCGCCCCCCGAGATCGGGCGCAGAACAAAGCGCCACAGGCACTATGTAATGCGCCCGGGTAGTGGCGTGCCGGAGATTTAAAAATGTATGAACGGGGCTGTATCTGATATTGGGCTAAAAAGATGCCAGATATCTGGCGCAGCCCCGTTCATACATGTTGCCCCATATCTATTTTGTCCGACTAGACACAGACATGTCTAGAAACTGCCTGAAACATATAAATAATGTGGTGTAAAGCATATATGCCGTTATCTTTGGCAAAAATTTTGCAAGAATACAAAAGCAATTGCCCTAATAAATGGGCACCAATGTACCAGAAAAAAAGAGAATGGGGCTGCCCTCACCTGCTGCACAAAGGAGCCTCTCATTCTGGCACATGTAAAGAATAGAACAGGACATGTAGTACCGCATTCTTCTGTAGAGATGCACTACTAGACCACCAGTCACTGCATGCTCTTCACTAATACAAGGGTTTTAGAAATAAAATGTTCAAGATAATTGGCTGCATCTTCCATCAATCACATTAGCCCCAGGACAGATCATTGAGTGAAAATTTTATATCCATTCTAACTTTGGGAACCAGGTATCTGGAGCCATGCTAACTGCAGTGCATCGCACAGCTGCTGCTGATGCATAGCGGAGGATCCATAGAGCCAACAAGAAGATTGAGGTGGTCTCACAGATGCCTAATTGGGTTCAAGTCAGGGGAATTAGGAAGCCAGAGTAGTTATTGGAAGTCTTGGTCATGCTCTTCCAACTGATGTGGGACATTTCTAGCCATGTTGCATGTCTTGCATGAAGATCCCATTTGCCCCAGAAAAGACAATCAGCATGCATGAGTGTACGTGATCTGCAAGGATGGATTCATAACCAAATCGGTTGAGAGTGCCTTCCAGATTGAAGAGTGGGCCTAGAGAATGCCCCAAAACATTCCCCAGACCATAATGGTGCCACCAGCTTGTGTTCATCCAGCAGTGGTTGTAGTGCGTTTGTTCTCTGATGTTTCCTAGTTGACACACCAATATCCATCCATTTGGTGAAGCAGAAACTGGTACCGATTGGAGATGGCAACATTTTGCCAATCAGTGGAGGTCCAATTCTGATACTGCTGGGAAAATTAATGCTTTTTCTGCTGATGCTACTTCTTTTGCAGGTGCCTGCTTCAGAGACTCATATGCAAAAAGGTTAATTGAACTGTTGTTTTAGACACACTTCTGGTAGCTCCTTGGTTAATTTTGGCAGTGAACTGCTCCATTGTAGAGGGTCAGTATCCCTTTGCGCACCTTTGTAGCCAATGTTCACCTCTCAGATCAACGACGTGGTGCTCCAGTTTCTATGTTGCTTATTTACAATGGTGCCAGTTGTCCACTCATGAACACAATATATCCGCCAATCAAAAGGACCGGACCAAATAACCAAAAATAAAGCAACCACGACTAAGGGAGAGGATACTCCTGAAACGCGTCGACCTGTACACCTGCGCAATCTGCCTTTTTCCTAAAAGTAATTATTGTTGGTTGCCCCTCACAGAAATGGAGATTTTTTTGGGTTATCGTTTTTAGCAATTGGAAAAAAGTTGAACTTTTTATCCCCTCTATGGACATGGAGCTGGCTGTTATTTGGATTGCACTATTATGGAGTGGTTGAAACCCTTTGACCAGCACCCTTGGAGGAGGTTTTGTAAGAGGCATTTTTTCTCAAGCAGTGACTTTTTTGCATACAAGGTAAAGATAACAGAAATACAAGCCAAAAAAAAACATTCCCCAAAAAAATAATATTTTTTTATTGAAAGTAAAGTACCCAAATAAAAAAATAAACAATAGCGATGCAAAAAAAATGCCAAAAGTGCGCAGGTAATAATCCCAAAAAAAAACTGAATTACAAAAAAGTAATAAAAAAGGACACATGATTTGAATAAATTTTTTAAAAAAAAAATAGCCCCCAAAAAGGAACATATATAAAAAATATATAAACAACCAAAATGTTAAATAATAATAAAAAAAAAAAGCCAAAAATGGATGTTCAGACAAATAGACGCTGAAAAGACCCACGTGTATTTGTTTGTTTTTACTCATTATTTTGGCTTTTTTTTGAATACTTACCTGCACACTTTTTTTGCCTGATTGTTTATTTTTGTATTTTTGTTGCTTTATAACTTGCACTTTTTTACCGATGTTTCCCCAACACCCAAAAAATTTTAAACTCTCACAGCAGGGCCCTACTACCTTTTGTCTCATTTGTAAGTTTTTAATGTGTAATGACTGTAGTTTACCCTGAATTTTTTAAAGTGCGCGGAAAAATGTTGGCCTAAGAAATAAAGAATTAAATTAATGAAGAAAATTTTTTTTTTTTTGGGTAAATGTTTTTTGTTTGGGTTGTAGATAGAAAAAAAGTTTAAAAAAAATTTCCCCCGTGCTCAGTTCCAGTAGTTTAAAGGAAATCACCACATCCAGAAGGGATTATGGTTGAAAGGTACCACTAATTTATTTCCTAAAATAATAAACCTCAACGTGTTTCGCACACAGAACCTGCGTTTCATCGGGAGGTATCTTTCTTTCTTGTATTCATTACCTTCTCCTGAATCTTCACTTTGAGGTTTGGTGCCCAACTTCCCAGTTCTAAACGCTCATTTGAGAGTTGTGCCTCAACCCTTTGCACAACCAATCAAGGTTAGCACCTGATTTAGCTGTATGTGGATCACCTATAACTTTTAACCTACTACACAAGGAGAGCGCTGCTTTTTGTTCTTTTTTCTCCTGCATATTTGTCCACTCATGATACACTTTCACCACAACAGCACATGATCACTTCACAAAGGGTGACATGTATGAACGGGGCTGTACCAGATGTCTGGCCTCTTTTCAGCCCGATATCTAGCACAGCGTAGTTTGCTATATTTTTAAAACAATATCAGGCGCATTACAGAGCAACCGCGGAACTTTGTAATGCGCCTGATTTCAGGGGGCGTGCGGTAGGCGGGGCACACTAGAATCATATGAAGCTATAGATTTATACCTTCAGTACGGCAATTGCAGGTGCATTACTGCTGGAACAGGTAAACCACTTCAAAATGTCGTTTCTGCGCTAGAAAGCGCCTGATTTTTGACCCGCTCTACAACAGGTTAATAAATTCAGGCGCATTCTACACCATTAAAATGCGCTTAAAATTGGCATCTAAACGCCTTAAATCATACATGTCGCCAAAAATGCGCAGTTTCGGAAATACTGCCACCCTTGGCCTGAAAGCCGATAGTCATCAATAAATTTTGCCCAATGCTAGAAAATTTTGGGGGAACAAAAAATTTCTAAACAAAAACTAAAGCTTACCATTTAAAACCCTTTTCTGCCCCATTTCTTTCATTTCAAAACCCTGCAATTTGGGTTTTTTGTTTACTTTTGGCCCGGGATTTTAAGACGGGGACAGTAAAAACCCACACAAAAGCGCCGCCAAAACACTGCCCCCAACGGGGCAAGGTGTCCCGTGGTTTGGGGGCCCGCGGGACATGGCTACCTAAAAGGCACACATCCCCCCAAAAAACCCAAGGGTTTAATAAAACCTGGTGAGGAGGAGCAAAGCAGTGGCACTGGAAGCAGCCATGGATGAAAACGGTGAGTAAAAGCAGTGTCCCCCAAAGGGCCCGCCAAAATTTTTTGGGAAATTTTGAAATTTTCCAAAACCAATTCGGTAAAAACCGAAGGAAAAATTTCCCTTTTTTTGGGTTTTTTTAAATTTTAAATTTATAGTTTTTTAAAAAATTGACTTCAAAATCCATAACAACTTGTGGATTGTGCTGTGTTAAAAATGGACTACCTTTTTTCTTTAAAGGGTTTTTCCCCCGCTACAATGATTGGGGTTTTTAAAATTTAAAAATCTTTAAAAAACAAGCGCTTTTCAATATATTTCATTACAAATGTCCTACCCGTTTTGACTTATTTCCCCGTTTTGTAGTAGTGCATCAGCTCCTTTAAATCCCTAAAAGCCCGCCGACCTGTTGATCTTTTTCTCACTGGCTGCCAGTCCTGGTGACCCAAAACTTTTTTGAATACAGGGCGGAGACAGAGCCCCTCCAAACACAGAAAAGCTTTTGTAGGGGAGGGGGGGGGGAGGGCTCTGGGGTTTTTTGTGGGCCGGGGAAACTGGATTAACCCTGGTTTTTCCTGCCCCCCTCCTCTCTCTACACAGAATTTTAGGGGGCAGAGAAAGGGGTGAAAACTGTTTTCATAGATTGACAGCAGTGAAGGTGTTACTAAATCAAGAAGTGTCTGTGGAGCTCTGAAAATATACTAATAGAAAATCAGGGGGGCATGGGGAAGGGTTTTTTATGCTCTGAAATATAGTGACACATTGTTAATTTTAGTAACCACTTCCCAGCGCCCTGTGTCTGTTTTTGACAGGGTTTTTTTTTGTTGTTTTCTTTAAATGGGAGAATTTGTATCTAAGCAGGGGGATAGGAACACTTACCCTCACCCCTGCTTTTGCTATTACAAAACACCGCTTTTTCAGACCTCCCCCACACTCATATATCAGGCCCTCTTCCCGCTCCGTCCTGGGGGAGCTGACATGCAGCTGATCTACCCTTTAGGGAGCCTGCAAACAACCAGGCAGGCCACACAGGGTTAAAACCCCGGCAGCAAACCCCCTCGACCCTTCCCCCCCTTTAAGAAGTTTTTTGGAGGGGAGCTGTCTGTGTGCTGAAAGGGGGGGGGGGGACGAGGGAGGAGAAAAAGGGAACAAGAAGCATGCCCCGAATTCCCCAAAAAACCTTTTGCTGCCAGACACTTTGGGAAATAGGCTAAAAGCTTGTAAGGGGACAAACCTTTAATTCTTTCCAACTTTAATTTGGTTTCAGAATTTTTCCTACAAAAACCTTAAAAAAATCTACCAACCCTATACAAAAGAGAAACCACAGCATCTCCCCTTTTTTTCATATTCTAACTCCAGGCACCCGGCATTTTAAAAATTAGGATAAACTAAATGACCCTGCAGCATAGAAGCTCAGCTTGACTGACAGGTTTGATAAATGTTTCCAATAACAATCAGCAGAAAATTTTCCCCCCTCAAAAATTTGGGGCAGGGAGGGTTAAATTGCCGCTCAGAAAGGGGATCATGGGAAAGGGTTTGGTCTTTTTGAACCTCAGGGAAAGGGTTAACAATTTTCAAAACACAAAACCCGCTCCCTTTTCTGTTGTTCGGGGGGTGGGTGCATCTTGCCCCAACCTTTCTGGACCCCCCGGGTTTTACAGTCTGTTTTTTTCCCAGATGGTTTTTGGGGGGAAAAGGCTTTAAACCCCCTTTTAAAGGGGGGATACTTTTCCCTACAGGAGACTAAAAGGGTTTTTGGGGATGGTCCAAACCCCGTGGTGTTCCCTTTTGGGGAAAAACCCTTTTTTAAAAAAATTTAACCCCGCCAACCTCTGGAAAGAGAGGGGCTCCCCCGTGGGGATTCTCCTGTCGGGGGTGGTTTTGGGCCTTTCCCTTCCAGGAATGGGAGACAGGAGGCAAAATGAAAGGGCTTGGCCCCACGCCCATGGGGAACTCCCAGCCTACGCGCTTCTGGGTTTTGAAGGTTCTTTCGCGGGGGTCTGGGGAAAAGTGGGAAAAACAGGGCTCAACGAGGAAAATTCCCTTTACAAAAAGGGGGTTTTTTTAGACCCATATTTTCCCGAAAACCTCTGGCCCTCAGGGGCTGCCCAGGCCCCGGGGTCCGGGAGGTTGGGTTTTCCCACTTTTGAATTTTTATCAGGATCCCCCCCGAAATTTTGGGATTGGCCCTTTGGGGCCTGCTTCCATGGAAGCTGTTTTGTGGGGGGACAATCTGAAGTGTAGGGGCCGGAAAAGGGAAACCGGGGAGTTTCCCCGCGAGGAGTCCGGTGGCCGCCCGGAGGGGGCAAGGAAACCCCTTCCTGCTTCAAATTTTCCCCCCTTTTAAAAAAGAGGTTTACACCAAGGGGGGGGGCTCCATTGGGTGGCCCCCCGGGTGGCCGGTCCCTCCTATGCGGAAAAGAGGCCTATGGACATTTAGACACCTGGGAGGCGGGGCCGGAGGGTAAAGGGTTTTTTCTAGTTTGCTTTTTGTTTGGGCAGGGACTTTCACGTGCAAAGCCAAAGGTGCTTTTGTATCGACGCAGCGGAAAAACCTCCCCCGTGGATTAAAGGGGGTTAGGGCCCTTTTCCCTTTACCCGGTGAAGGGGCGCTCCCCTGGAGTACGGAAAAGGGCCGGGGGCCCCGGTAGAGCCCTTTTTCCAATTTAAAGGGGTTTTCCTTTTTTGTACCCTAGGCCCCTTTTCGTCTCCCTTCCTGGTGGGCGCTGATTCCCGCACTGTTTAAAATTTTTGTTTTTTTTTTGGTGACGTGTGAGGATATAGGGCTTGCAGGCGCTGAAATTTGGGGTTTTTTTTTGGGGTCCCGGAAAGTCTGAGGGTGTGTTTTGTTTCATTTTTAAAATAAAATATTCTTTTAGTTTTTTTATAATTTTTTTTATGTTTTTATATGGTTTGGGGGGGGGGCTTTTGATTTTTGGGTTGGGGTGGTTTTAAAAGGGGGAGGGTCTTGGGGGGTTTTAAAGGGACTTTTTTTAGGGACCTTTGGGGGCATTTTGGTTTGGAAAAAAAAAAAACCAAAAAAACCTGGAAATGATTACGGAGTCCTTTAAAAATGTGCTTTTGGGGGGAGGGATTCGGGGCAGAAACAGGGGGCCCAAAAAAAAAAAAAAAAAAAAGTTTAAAAATAAAAAAAAAAATTGTGGTGTGCTGGTGTTTTTTTTTTTTTTTTTTATTTTTTCCCTTTTTGGGTTGTTGTTTGGGGGAAGGGGGGGGAAGGGAAAAAGAAGGAAAAAAAAAAAAAAAAAAAAGAGAAAATTGTGGGTTTGGTTTTGTTGTTGTTTTTTTGGTTTTTTTTTTTCTTTTTTTTCCCCTTTTTTTTTTTCTTTGTTAAACAAACCGGGGCCAGGGGGAACTTGGTTGAATTTAAATATTTTAAAATAGTTTTTGTAAAAAATTGAAAAAGTTTTGGTTTGTGGTGCAGTGAATTTGGTTGGACCGGTGATAAGAAAAACCGGAAGAGGGTGCATTTTTCCTTGTTTAAAATTTTTTTTCCCAAGGTTCCCTTTTTGGTGAAAATTTTGTAATTTTTTTATTGTTATTTTTTTAAAAAATTTTTTAAAAAAAAGAAATACAGGATGTAAAATCAGGATCAGTACAAGATGAGTAATGTTTTTGTATGTACACATTGACTCCACCAGCAGAATACTGATGGGCCAGCAAGGGGTTATAATACGAATTAACTCGGAAATTATTGCAAAATAAAATTGAAAATTTTTGTAAAAACTGTGACTGCACCAGCAGAATATGGGGTGCAGCTTCTGAAGTGAAAATAGGGGATGTAACACATAATCATTTACAGATAAAGTCATAAAATTTGCCCTATATATTGAACTTCCCCAAGCAGAATAGGAGTGCTCTGGGGGTGAAAACGGGAAAGTAACTCAGGGTCGGATCGAACGGGAAAAGTAATGTAAATTTATTTAAAAAATTGCCCAAATTTTGTTTATGTAAATATATTACAAAAATTTGTAAAATTTTTGAAAAAAGTAAATGTTTCAAATCCCACTTTTTTTTTTTTTGGGAAATTCACCCAATTTTGGGCTAAGAAAACAACCCTTCAACATTTTAAATTCGGACTAATGGTCCTTTCCCTTATTTTTTTAGCTCACAAGGGGGCGACCTTCTCTCACTTCAGTGAATTTTTTCCATATTAGGGTTTCATTAATTTTAAAAAATAGAATAACAGGAAAGAAAGGGTAAAACATTAACCCCCCCAAACTCCTATAAACAAGTATTGTATCTTTTTTTCTTTCGGACCTTATTTAAAACCCAAACCCCCCTTTTCCACTGCAGATACCTTTGTTTCCATATTTAATTTTTTTTACCCCCTTTTCAAGAGCCTTTAACAATTTTTTTTTTCTGCCCTCCCTTCTGTATGGGGGAAATTTTTTCTTTATTTCTTTACTTCTTTTCTTTATTTTTTACCTTAAAAAAGTAAGAATGTTTTACATTTTTTACTTTTGCTTGGAAATTCCCAAAATTTTCCCTGAACAATAATAACTTTAAAAATTTTTTATTCCCCCCCACGGGACCCAAGGGGGGTTTTAATTTTTTGAAACCCAAAAGTATATTTTTTCTTGGTGCCTTTTTAAAGTAACATGTGATTTTTTTTGTTGGAGAGCTGGATTGTGGCACTGCGGATGCATTGGGGGACCTGTAGTCCAGCGGAGGTCACTTGCTCCAATGGTTGCTGTAATTCCAGTAGCTTTTACTGCAACGTTCACAAAAAACTGCAGGGGGTTTTGGGAAAAGGAGCTGCTAAAAAACCACAGAGGTGGGGGGTATGCTTAAACACTAGTGACGGCAGGTTTTTTGGGTTGAAACCTCAAATGGTAAAGAGGGGCCCTGGTTCTGAAGGGAGCGGGTTAAAATTTTCCCCAGAGGTTATGGAGGAAAATATGGGAAAAGGATCCCAGAGGTATTAAAGTCCCTTTGGTTTTGTGACCACCTACAGGTGGGGGTCATTTTTCACCCCGAAAGTCCCCCCTGCACCTCTGGGGTTAGAAAGGTGACTGAGTTGCTTAATGTGAACACAAACCCAAATCTGGGTATGAGTGGGAGAACCCCAAGGGTGGTTGGGTAAAGGGTGATAAGGGCGAAGCCCCCTTTTAAAAAAAGGGGCCATTTTAAAACCCCGAGCAAAAAATGTGAATTTATTTGGGGAGCAAAAATAAAAGGAGTGTCCCCGCAAAAAAAAACCCCAACCCCCTAAAGGGTTTAGAGTTTTTCTCCTAAAGACTGTTTCAGGGGGATGTGAGGGAAACCGCTCCCACACGTTTTCCCGCAGAGGATCTGCTGCTAGACAGAGCTGGGAAGCGAGGGTGAACAGGGGAAAAGAGTCCCCCGGCCCCTATGAAGCCCCCAAGTGTGTTGTCCCCTTGTTGGGTTGTCAGTAGTAAAAACCCGGGGGAATTTCAGCAAGGGGAAAATGGGGGGTGACATCATTGTTGCGGGGGTGCATGGGTTTAGCCCCCTGTGAAAGTGGCTATAAACCAAATTTTCTTTTTGCGGGTGGGGTTTCATGGGATGAGCCCACAGCGAGCGTAAGTGATAAAAAGTTTTTTTTCCCTCCTGAGGGAAAAAAGGCCCGGGGTTGCCCCAAAGTAGGAGCTTTGACCCTGAAGGAAGTGTTGTGCAGGGTGAAAAAGTCCTACAGCCTCTATCAAAGGGGAGGATATGTGACAGAACGAAATTAGGTGGTCGCATGGTGCTGCCACTAGGTAGCATACAGCAGGAGACCTGCTAGAAATGTGCCACCGAGGGCCTGGTCTCAGTTGGGGAAGACAGTTTCTGCCTGTCAGCAAGACTAGGTTGCTGACACCTATAGCTAGTACAGCTGATGCCCAGACATTATTGGCTGGCTTTTTTCGGACTGGCTGCAGTTGGGTTGATGGCTGTTCCCATGTTCCAGGTCCAGGTATTACAAGGCCAATAAAATGCCTGTCTCTCCAGGTAATTAGGGGTGTGGTCTGCTACCTGGAAGTTGGAGTGGCAGAGCTGAGGAGGGAGTTCTGGCCCCCCACAGGCTTGAGGGAAGCCTTTATAGTTTGGTGACTACCAAGGTGCATTAGTGGTACTGGACGCTAGAGAGGGACCACGTATAGAGAGGCCTGACGGCCTTCCGGAGTCCTACTGCGGAGCAGGAAGTGCTCGCTCTCTGCTCCGCAATAGTGTCTTCAGCTGTATGCACCCCCAGAGGAGTTGCATACAGCTGAAGTATCCCCGGTGGAGTCCAGGTCATGGCAGCACCCGGACGCTGACGGGTAACTCGAGATTCAGCTGTATGCGCTCCCAAAGGACACTGACGGGAGACTCCAGTGTCAGCTGTATGTGCTCCCAGAGTAGTCGCATACAGCTGAAGTATCCCAGCTGGCGCCCGGGCACTGACGGGTAACCTGAGATTCAGCTGTATGCACTCCCAGTCGCATAGAGCTGAAGTATCCCCGCCAGCCATAGCAGTGCCCAGTGACCAAGGATAGCAGTGCCCAGAGACCGAGAGTGACGGGAGTTTAAGCCACGGATGGCTCTTTCAGCAGATTTTTTGTACTGAAAAACTTGGCTTATACTCGAGTACATACGGTATTTAGTTTTTCTGTTAGGCTATGTTCACACGATGTACTGCGGTGCGTACAGTACGCGCCGCAGTACATCGTGTCTTTCGGGAGCTCGCGCTAATACACGCATACTCCCGTGGAGGGAGGGGAAGCCCACCGGCCCTATTGACATTCATTACTCGCGGCGCGTATTTGCCGCGAATAATTGGGCAAAGCACTTTTTCTCCCCGCGCGTAATTTTATGGAGGCGTAATTCATATTCTCTAAATTTCCATTTTTTTTGCCACTCTCGCCCTTTTTAGAGCCAAATAAAGTTTGGGGAAATGCGCACCGGAAAATTTTGCCGTGTGAACATTTCCGTTTGGGGGGCTCGCCGGGGAGGAAAAAATAAAAGTTATATTTTAAACATATCCGGGGTTTTTTTGGCCCCGACACAACCCAAACCAAAAAATTTTTACCTTTCTTCCTATTATTGATACAATGGAAAAAGGGGGTGTTTTGAATTTTTTTATATCTGTTTAAAACCTTTTACCCAAAGATTTTTTTTTTCTGTAAAATTTTTAAAGGTTCCGAAACTTCAGAATAGTTTTTTAACCCAATTTTTTCCAGGCCGGAAATTTTAAAGAAGCAGTAAAAGGCTTTCCCGGGGAAACCTTTATTAAAACTCTGGGCTGCCCGACAACTGCTTGGCCTTCAGGATCTTTGTAAGCAAGGGTAAATTTGAAAAGAGCACAAAATTGGGGCTTTTTCCCAACCATTTTTTTTAAAAGCTTTTGGTCGGATTTGGGGGGAACTCCTAAACCCGGGGTGCTAATTTGTTTTTATAGGGTTTTTTAAAAGAAACATTTCGGGTGACATGGGATGAATGGGGCTGCGGCCCGGTATCTGGCCCTCTTTCAGCCCCAAAATCAAAGGGGGCACCCGGGTTTATTTCCTTTTTTTAAAATCTCCCCCATCCCACTCCCCGGCACATTAAAATACGCCTTTCGGTTTTTGCAAATGCACCCAAACTCAGGGGGGAGGTTTGGGGTTTTCCCCCTAGAACCGTAGCGGAAAGGGACATTTTTTAAAGCTTCGCTACAAACATTTCTAGGGGGGCATTTTAGCTGGAACCCGGTTTTACTACTTTCAAAGTGGTTATAACCTGAAAAAGGCCCGAAATGAGTGGAGAGGGGGCTAGAATGTTTCCAATTTTAATGACCCCCTGGGAAGGGGCGGGGTTCCATGAAAAATTTAGGGGGCATTCCTTAAACCCTTTAAAGGTTAAACCCCCTAAAATTTTGGGGGGTAAAAGCCAAATTTTTATACAGTCGCCCTTCCTGCCCGGCTTGTCCTGCTTCAGCTTTTAGTTGTTCAAAAAGGGGGGCTTGGGATGAATTTTTAATTTTTAAAATGCATCACTTGCCAAACCCTGAAATGATCACAGGGAAAATCTAAAAGGGGCTTTCCCCCCAAAAATTTGCATGTTTAAAAACCCCCCAGGGGTTTTAAAACCCTGAAAAATTAAATTTTGTTTTTTGGGAAGGGATCAAATACTTTTTTTCCTCTCAAAAAAAAATTCAAAATAAATGCATATAATTTATACAATGTTTATTTTCCCCGGATTTTTTATTTTTGGATATTCTATCTTTTCAATTTTTAAAATTAAAACCCACCCCCTTTAAAAATTTTAGGGTTTTATGCCCTTTTTTTAGAGGGGCAAACTTTTTCCCAAACCTGGGGAAGGGGGATCAAATAAAAATTTTTTCCCTTCACTTGGTTTAAAAAAAATCCCCCTGGGTATAAAAATTTAAGGGAAAAAAAACTGTTGATTTCTATTACTG
This sequence comes from Phyllomedusa bahiana, assembly GCA_025379985.1. Classification (NCBI taxonomy): domain Eukaryota; kingdom Metazoa; phylum Chordata; class Amphibia; order Anura; family Hylidae; genus Phyllomedusa; species Phyllomedusa bahiana. The sequence goes on from JAODAL010018569.1 coordinate 28,445, forward strand.
GGTTTTGGGGAGAAACCCTTATGGGGTAACCTGGGCTATTAAAGTTTAAATTTTTATAAAAAAAGCATTTCTCTTAGGGCGGGTTTTTTTCCCCCAGGGACCATCCCGAAAAGCCTTTTGCGGACAAAAACCCCTTGGGAGGTTTTTTAATTAAACAAAAAGGAAATTTCAGCCAGGTTTTTCCAAAACTTTTGGGTCCTGGGGCCCAAATTGGTCCCCAAAGCGGTAGCTTTTTCACCGTCCCCGGCAGATCAGCAACGTACAACAGGCCTTTTTTAATGCAAAAAGGCAGGTATCCACAAAAGTTGAAGGGAACAAAACCCATCTCTCTGGCATGGAGGGAAAAGAGGGTGTCTATTGTGCTGGGGGAAAAAGGGACTGGGGGCGGGGAGGAAACCAAAAATCCCTATTGGTTAAACCCGGGTTGGGATTTTCCCCGTACCCAAACAAGGATACCCCCACCCCCCCCCCCCCCCCCCCCCACCCCCCCCCCCATTTTTTCTCTTTTCCCTTTTTACAAAATATGCTCCAAAAGGCGGGTCCCCTTTCTGCCATTTGAGAGTCATATTTTGGGGGCCACAAAACAAAAGCCCTTCAGGGAACTTTTAATTCATTTCCATATGGTTTTGCCAAATTTAAAAAATTTAAATTTTTAAATTGATAAACTTGGGATAAGGGTTTTGTAAAATTTTTTGGGGGGGAAAATTTATGGGAGATATAAAAATTTTTTACCTCAAATTTTATCTGGGATTTAATGAATTTTTTAAATTTGGGGAAAAGGAATTAAAATGGGGGTTTTTTTTCTTTTTTTTGCCATGGGTTTCTGCTTAATTAAAAAAAACAAGAAAAAATTAAAATGTGGGGAAATGGGGCCCAACTAGGGGAAAATACCCAATAGGCCAAAATTCAAAAGTACCATACATATTATAGAAATATATTCCAAAGTTAAAAAAGAAGGGTTTGGGTTTTTTCGAAAAAATTCCCTCAAAAATTCCCCTGATAAAAACATGCTACACCCTTTTTTTGGGTTGGGGGTTTTGTTTTTAAAGTTTGAGGTTTTAGAAGGGGAAACATTTTCAGTTCCCCAAAAACCCTAGTTTTAAAAAAACCCGAGTTTTTTAAAAAAAAACGGTATGCCAAAGGGGCCTCACATGTGTAACAGAAGAAAAAAAATTAAGGGCAATGTAGAAAGAAAGCAAAAAAGTTGTTCCCACTTTTATTTTTTTTTCCCATAGTCCCAATTTTTTTTTTCTTTGGGCCCTTTGGTGGTAATAACAAGGAACACAAATTTGGGCAAACATGGGATACCTAACTGCGGGAGAAGCTTTTTCATTCAGAGAGTCTTGAGCTGCCTTATTTGGGGTTTTAAAAATAAAAGGGTGGGTAATGCTATATTTTTTTTCAGATGTTAAAAAGGAGAAACCCAAAAGTCAAAAATTCCAACGGCACCCCACAATTACCCAAACTTTGGCAAAAAAAATTTGTTTTTTAAAATTTATTCAACTTTGAAATTAAACCCCATACAAAATCCCTGATCCAGGAAATAAAAATTTTTCAAAACTTTAGACAACCCTTTCATTGAGGTTATCCCAGAAGTTTTCGGCCCAAACTAACCCATGTTGAGGTTAACTCTCAACAAAAATTTTTATTTTAGAACCCGGTTTGGGAAATTTTTTATTTTTTGGGGATTTTAAAAGGCAAAAACAGTCCCTTTATCTCATGGCGTACTAGGGGACATTTGTACCCTTTTAAAAAAAAACAAACAAGGAAAAAATGTATGGGACAAAAAAACCTTTCCGAAAAACCCAAACCTTAAAAAATCCGGGGCTAACAGGGTTCCCAAAGGAAAAAACATTTTTTTGCCAAAATTAAAGTATTATTAAAAAACCCCTTTTTAAAAAAAAGGCTTTATAGTGACAACTCCTTTTCCCATATATGGTTTTTTTTAAAGGGGAAAGGGCCATTTAGGCTTTAAGCTCTGAAATTTTAAATAGAAACCTTTAAGGTAAAACGGCCCTATAAAGGGAAATCCTTTTTAAAAATAATTTTTTAATTTTCTATTTTGTTTAACCCTTTTTTTTTAAAATGTTCCCCCAAATCTGGAGTCCATGTCTAATTTTTTTGCGAAAAATTTTAAATTTTTTGTGTTTTAGGAAAATTTTTTTGTCCCCTTGCAAGGAAAAAAGGTTGTTTGGGTTCTTGGGTTAGGGTTTGTTGGGTATAACAAAACCAAATTAGTTCCAAAATTTAAGACACAATTTTTTACATGAGGGAATTTCCGGGGCTGACAGGCCAGTTTTTAAAAAACTTTTTAAGGGAGTGTAGAATGCCCCAGAATGTATGAACTGTTTTTTCTGCATCATAAAATACAGGCGCAGTCTATGCCAATTCACAAGTCTGGGGTCAGGCACCACCTTTTTCCCTGGCCTGTTCTATACAGTTTTTGCCCCGTAGGTTTTGGCCCTCAAAAAATCATAAATGTGGTTCCAAAATTTTATGAATGTGGTGCGACGCCCCCCAAAAACTCCTAAAATCTATGCCCCCAATTAAAAAAAATGTAAAATTTTAGTTTCAAAGGGAAATTGTATCTCGGGCCAAAGCTTTTTGGGGTGCGCCTGTTTTTAAAAACATTCTTTTTGGGTCAAATTTCACCACAAAAAAGGCAAGCCCCCGTTCAAAAACACCACCCCTATAATTTTGGGGGCAAAGTAATGCCCAAAAAACAGGGTTTGGGATAGCAGACAAGCTTAAAAAATTTAAAAAATTTGGGTCAGGAAGCCAATTGGATCATTTTTTAAGGGGCATCCCTTGGGGTTCCGTCCAAGTCCTTTTAAAATTTAAAATTTTTCACAAGATTAGTATTTAAACCCCCTTTTTGTTATGCCTAGTGCAGGGCCTGAGGGCCCAGAACATGACCCATGGAGTCTTTCTTTAAATCCCTATGTCATGTTCCTCCCTCTCGGCCCTGCACTTGCACAATAGGGGGAAATTTATATGTGGGTTTGTGGGGTATTTTTGGGTTCTTTTTCAAACCCTTTTTTTAGAAACCTTTTGTTTAAAAGGGGTTTTTTCCCCCAATTCCCTTTCATACCTTCTTTTAGTCTCATTATGTGATCCACAGGATGACCCCTCACCCGGGCCCTTTCCCCTCTTTTTTCAAAGAAAGGGGCTGTTTTTTGTTAGAACTGAAGTGCTACATGTTACTTTAGAGGTAAAAAATTTTTGGGCCCTTTCCCAGGGACAAAGGGTCCCGTTTCAAAATCCCCTGCATTTGGAACCAGACCTGTGATTTTTTTTCTCTTTATCAAAGCACATACCTCATTAGGGTTTTTTTTTTAATTTTTTTTTTGCACTGTTTGAAATAATTACTAAGGGATCACAGAGGATAGAAAAATTGGGGCCCTCACCTTTTGGGTTTTGAACCTCAGTAGCCCCGCCGGGGAGGGGTGATTGTCTGAGCATGTCTCCCCTGACGAAGAACTCTCAGCCCTGGTCGAAACCTCTGGTGACAGCTTTAAACAATGGACCACTAAAGGAACAGCGAAAACAAAAACTGTCCCCGAATTTTTAAAAAAATGAAAAGTAAAAAAGTTAAATTTTTTAAAATTTTACAAACTTTCCACTTCAAAATTTTTCTTTTGGGCCCAAAAACCCCTTTAAAGGGTAACATATTTTTAAAGGGTTTCAAACCCAAAAAAAACAATGGGTGGGGCATTCTCACCACTTTGGGGGTTTTTTAGAACATCCAAAAATGAGCAGGGTTTAAAAAAAGTCTAACGTTTAAAAGACAATTTTTAAAAAAATATCCTTTTTATTTTGGGGACAAAAGAACCTGCACACATAAAACCAATACCTACTTGTTCTAAACTGATGGCATTCTGATCCAGGGTCAGATAATGCCCTAGCCCATTTTTGGTCCACTAACTAAAAATCAGCGAAAAAGATCTTAGAAGGCAAACAAACAATAGATTTGACCTATTGTACATATTTTGCCAGGAGTGTTTCTTTGTTTTTCATAAAACTGAAAAACCTTTTTTGAGTTTGTCTAAAAAATTAGGGCTCTGTCACCACAGGTGTATAAGTTATCATCAGTATCATGAGTGTAATGCGAGGTGCAAGGGATGCAGTTGCTAATGGGTCACAGGTCTCTATGCCACATAAGAAGAAACTAGTATTATAAATAACACATGGTAGGTTGAGGTCCTTTTAAAGCTTTTGTATTAGGGTCCCAGAGTTACGTCTCTGCTAATGAAAAAGTAGTTGTGCACCATGCGTTCTGATCAATCACATCAAACTGCCCCTGTCCACCCTGCAGCCAGGGATACCATAATTAATTTCAGGGCCTCATACAACTGAATCACTTTGGCCCCCCACCTGTTACCAGTTCCTATTTTGTACCATATAAAAAATTTTTTTTTTTATAAATTTTTTTTTGTCCCCCCCAGTGTTCGGGGTATTTAAATACAAGTAATTAAAATATTTTTTTAAAAATATTTGTCAGGTATTTGTATTTTGTAATAAAATATTTTTTTTTATTCAGTTTTTGTATTTTTAATTAAATATTTTTGGAAGTATTTTAAGTATTTTTAATTACTTTCAAAATTCAAAACAAATGTTGTAATTTAAATAACCCCCCACTGCCTTAGGCCTCGTTCACACGGCTTATTTGGGGCGTGTTTGGGAGCTGTACATGCGCCGTTTTTTGGCTGCAGTACGGCTTCCAATCCGTCCCAAAAAACACGTAATCCTTTGTTCTCATTGAAACTGGGGATTACTCTCTTCTTCCCGTTTGGGGAAATAGCCAAGGGGAGAGAAAGTGACTGTGAAAATTATTAAGGGTGTAAACCGCCGTAGATAATGAAAATTTAGGGGGCCGGCGAGCCCCGGCCCCCCCCCCCGTGGGGCTGGGGCGTAATTGCGGGGCAAACCCGTCCCCGCAATTACGTCGGCAATAAGCCGTGTGAACTTTCCCCTTAAAAAAACAACAGCGAGTCATTTCTCACTTCTTTCCCAATCTCGTGGAGGTCGACGAAAAAAGGGAAAAATTCCAGCGCGTTCCAGCAACGCAAGTCCGCCTTGAGGAAGCGTGATTTATTTTTTTTTTTTAATCATCCCGATCGCGTAATCCTTCCGTAAAATTACCGTATATACCATATAAGCCCACCCGGTATGCAGGCCCCTAATTTTTCCACAAAAAATGGGAAACGTATTGTCTCGAGTAAACCAGGGGGGGAAATCCCCATTGCAGAAAAAAGTCCGGGCATGTGCGCTCGCTTGTAATCCCTGTGCCCCCTTGTAATAGGAGTTAACCCCCTCATTCCCTCACATTAACCCCCCGTGTGCCCAAATAAGAGTTCGATATGTAGAGAATGGAGGGAATAATTATATTTCATAATTAAGGACCTTTATTAGTACCTCCATGTCTAACATATTGTTCCCTTATATAGGGCCACAGGGGTTAATAGAGGGGAAAATGGGGTTAACTGCATTTAAGTGAAGCACATGGAGTTCTGTAATAAATTAATATCCCCCAAAATTTGACATTAAAGGCAAGTAACTAAAAGGGAAAGGGACCTGTATGTTTCTCTTTTCTGTACATCCTCTCCCCCTGTGACAGACATCTTCTATAGGGGACACAATAATCCTGGCCACTGACATATTGCAGGGTAGATGCAATCCAGTGGGCTAAAGGACCTCTGACCATTTTTTGTTTTTATTAAATTTTTTGTTTAAATTTTTCAAGTATTTTAGTATTTGGAAAATACTTTTGAGGTAGTATTTAGTATTTGTATTTAAAATACTTCAGGATTAAAGTATTTAGTATTTGTATTTAAAATACTTCAGTCATAAGTATTTTGTATTTTGTATTTAAAATACTTTCCCAAAGTATTTTCCCGAACACTGTCCCTGACCAGGGTACTGCCAATATTCTTCTGATGGTGCCCCTGCTTGTTACTAGTTTCTATTTTACACCATATCAACAGGCCCCTTTTTTAAAAAATTTGATCAGTGCCCCATACAAGAGTACTGCCAATACTGCCCTAATGACGCCCCTGCCTACAGCCCCTGTGTCACACTCACGTCCCCTACACACGTTTGTTGACATCACTGGCAGATCAGCGAGGCTGTCACGGTTAATCTGCTTGTGGGATTTCAGACACTGTCACCAATCACAGGCTTATATATCAATCTAATATGTCAGGGAAGAGGGATTAGCCTTATTTGCTTCATAACAACAACAACAGCCCATGGTGGGAGCAATATCTGAAAAGCAGCAAGTAACACTGAAGCCATATTAATTAGAATAAGGAATTTCATAACTAGCAATTCCCTAACATTATAATATAATATTAAAGGAATTGTTACCTTTCACTTTAAAGGGGTTGTCTGCGGTTAAATATTTGTATGAAAAAGGGGCTACTGTACTGAAAAAATAAATCATGCTTTACTTACAAGATGAAAGAGGCAGAGTGCAAGAGTCATGTGCAGTAAATGTAGGGTGGGCAAAAATAAACTCCACTGATAGGCCCCAAGAATCAACTTCACTGGTGGACCCCAAGAATCAACTTCACTGGTGGACCCCAAGAATCAACTTCACTGGTGGACCCCAAGAATCAACTTCACTGGTGGACCCCAAGAATCAACTTCACTGGTGGGCTCCAAGAATCAACTTCACTGGTGGGCCACAGGAATCAACTCCACTAGTGGGCCACAGGAGTCAACTCCATTTGGGGACGCCAGTAATCAACTCCACTGGTGAGCCCCAAGAATCAACTGCACTGGTGGGTCAAAGGAATCAACTCCACTAGTGGTACCCAAGAATCAACTCCACTTGTGGGCCGCAGGAATCGACCCCACCGGGGTGCCACAGGAATGAATTCCACTGGTGGGCCACAGGAATCAACTCCACTGGGTGGGCCCATAAATCAAATCCACTGGTGGGCCCCAAGAATCAACTCCACTGGTGGGTTAAAGAAATCAACTCCGCTGGTGGTGCCCAAAAATCAACTCCACTAATGGGCCCCAAGAATCAATTCCACTAGTGCCCCCCAGGAAGCAACCCCACTAGTGGGCCACAGGAATCATTTCCACTGGTGGGCCACATGAATCAACTCCACTGGGTGTCCCCAAGAATCAACTCCACTGGTGGGCCCCAAGAATCAACTCCACTGGTGGGTCAAAGAAATCAACTCCACTGGTGGTGCCCAAAAATCAACTCCACTAATGGGCCCCAAGAATCAACTTCACTGGTTGGTCAAAGAAATCAACTCCACTGAGGTCAAAAAAATTTAAACCCCAACTGGGGGTCCCCCAAAAATCAACTCCATGGGGGGGCCCCAAGAATAAATCCATGGTGGGCCCCAAAAATCAACTCCACTAGGGGGCCCAGGAATTAATTCACTGGTGGGCCAAGGAATTAACCCCCTGTGGCTATAAACAACTCCCCTGGTGGTCCCCAAAAAATAACTCCACTGGTGGGCCAAAGGAATCAAGAAGCAGCTCCGCTGCTGGGTCCAATGTGACCCAGTCTGACACTGACCAGGTATCACCTGTAGACATTGGGGTCTGCCAGGTACCATTGGGGTCTATTATGTAACAGATACAGCACCGCATCTGTGACAGAGGCTCCAAATGGAACCTTTGACACAGATTTGAACCAGGCTCAGGCGCTGAGAGGCCCAAAGGGAAGCCAGGTAATCCCTCAGTGGGGCTACTTTACAAGGGCAAGGGAAAAGAGAAAGAGCCAAGAAGCAAGAGGCAGAGTGCAAGATTCATGTGCAGTAACTGTAGGGTGGGCTCCAAGAATCAACTTCACTGATGGGCCCCAAGAATCAATTCCACTGGTGGATCCCAAATATCAACTCTACTGATGGGCCCGAGAATTAACTCCACTGGTGGACTTCAGGAATCAACCACTGTTGGGAAAAAAAGGAACTTATCCCTAATAGTTTGTTAAGCATTAGGTAATTACTCCATCGCATATAAACAGAAAGTAAACCAAAAATGGAGTGCGTATGATAATTTGATTGCAATATAAAAGTTTTAAACTTTACTTCACAATTAAAAAAAAATATGCGGCTGAGCAATAAATACACAAATCAAGAGCACACAATAAGTGCCAATGAAAAGAATGGCGTATTATTAACTACTAACACTGACGATTCACTGGGGGTCTCCACACCAGTGTAGATTGTTAGAGCCACTCGCCCCGAAAGGGCGACCCCTCACCGTATGGATGGCTTACCCTGTAGACTCAGTCTTACCCTTACGTGTAATCATACAATGTCCCAACATTTTTCGAACCTGGACCATCCAAATTCTCTTCATAGGAACCAATGAAGTGTATGTATATAATCTAGAAAATGAGGGATCAGAAAATTCAGAAACTGAGGGTATGAACAGGTAGAGATTACCCCCAATTTAATCCTTTTCCCATATTAAATGTCTATAAAATGACAAATCACGATAGTACTCTGTTAAAATATATCAACTGCTGTGGGCCGTGGTAGTAATGCACATGTCATATGTATTAAAACAGAAGTGCTGTTTAAAGTACAAGCTGTCCAATCACTTTCCCAACACATGCAGACCCCAAACCCCACAAACAGCCCAGACCTATATCGGCCAAAGAAAAGAAAGCCGTACTTACCAATACAGAGATTGCATATATGCAGGCATAGAGCGTATGCCAAAAGACACACGGAAGGGCTATGGTGTGCCCAGCAGTTTGTTTGAAAATCACAGGCAGCCTTAAAATTGTGACCGGAAGGCAAGATGGTTATCTAGCTGTCAACCCGGTGGCGAACCAGTCACATGCTTGCTTCCGTCCTTCACCGCTCACTTCCGCCCTCAGGGCGCGAAGTCCGGGCAAAATCGTTCCGCCCTTATTGCTGGTGTAAGTGTGACGCGCGGCAATGTCGCGCACAACGTCACTTCACGCCCACACTTGCCGAGTGCCGAACGGCATGACTTCCGACCACTGCACAATGCAGAGAACGACAAGTTATGTGGTTTCAAGTGAAGAGTTTTCAGTACAGTAATATGCACAAGAACAACGGGCCATTAGATGGGGCAAACGTCAAAAAAATCTCACTCGCAAGCCCCAATGGACATGAAATCAAGGTTATAAAATAGATATTGTTTGGCATCCTCCGCTTGATGATGATCCAGGATCTGTGATCAGATATGACACAGAAAGTAAGTATATTACATAACAGATGGTAAACGCAGTGATGTACAATGACATCGTTAAAATAGAGTTCAGATTACATATGTTATTAAGTATAGAAGGGAATAACGAGGGAAGAAAATAGAAGCATGTTTTATTGACTCAATTAAATATATTATAAATGAAGTCTGCTATGATAAAGTTGTCTGGCGAAATGTCAAAAGATAATCTTCCTATGGGGACATGCATTCCCCACATATGCTAACCACACATATAAATAGCAACAAAATTTATCTGTCATTGAGGGATCCCTGTGTGGTATGCCAGTTCCTATAGTATAGATCCAAAAGTTTCACGTCTGAGGGAGATCCATATCAAAATTGCCACTTCCTTTCATTAGGTGTGAGGAGATCATTATTCCCAAGATTTTGAGATCTTAGAAACACACCCCCATGTTGACATCCAGATATGTCTGGATACAGGAGTGTCCTTCTTTTTTGTTTACGTAATATCACAAAAGATGTTCCCTATTCTCCTTCTCACCCCGAGTGGTCCTTTTCCCACATAATCCAGTCCACATGTACAATTCGAATGGCGTTAGATTCACACCTTTTGAACAGACAATTTATGAAATGTTTAATCCACAAATGACTGTCCTGTTTTAGTGCTCCTGACAGTGTTTGTCCAAGTTTCCAAATGTGGACAGCCAATGCACACCGCTACAATTTGTAGACAAAACCTTTTGGCTGTCTGTTATGCCACATCGAGTCACTTTGAGGGGGTACATATTGGCTTCTCACAAGACGATCTTGGAGACTCTTTCCCTTCCTAAATGTGATGGTGCAGGTCCTCAGACCTATTTTTTTTGTTTTTTTTTTATCTTTGATGTCAGGATCCCATTAAGGATGAATTTCCCAGTGTTTTAGTTAGTATCTTACGGACTTCATTAGAGGCTGCATCAAAAGTTCCTTTATAAAATCTTATGATCCCTGAATCAAATGATCTCTCTTTCTTTTTAGGAGCCAAAAGACATTTCCTATCCGTGGCGGAGTGCAGAGCGATATGATTCTTTGAGTATCCCCTCCGGGTACCCTCTTTTTCCCCTGAATCTCTCACACATGTCTTTTCCCTTGATGAACAAATTCAAATTGGGGATCAAAGGCAACTGAACATTTCCTTAAGGGAGGGTCAACAGTTTGATCTACATAATAAATTTGTGTTGGACCTTTTAAAGGGTTTTTTGTTCTCACAAAAAATTTTTCTTTCTATTCAATGGAAATTATATCATCAATTGAGAGGAACCGCCATGGGCAATTCCTGCGCCCCAAGTTATGCTAATCTATACTTGGGGTGGTGGAGGATACAATGGGTCCTTTGGCGATGAACCCCTCAAACACATTGAAAATATTGCATTCTATACAAGATATATTGATGATATCTTTGTCCTGTGGAGTGGGGAAAAAAGGGGAGTTCATAGAGTTTCATGCAAAGTTTAAATCAAACTGTACCGGACTCCGGCTCACCTATGAGATAGATCCCACCAAACTAGCCTCCTGGATGTGATGGTAACAAAAGGACATGATGGAAGACTGAAACACCTCCATCTATCGTAAGGGAAAACGGCATGTAATTCACTCCTGCATTGGAGTAGCAGTCATCCTTATCCTTTAAAGAAGGGAATCCCACGAGGACAATTTTTGAGATTGCGTGTAATTGTTCCCAAAAAAATTTGAATTTGTTCATCGGGGCAAAAGACATTTGTGAGAGATTCAGGAAAAAGAGGTACCCGGAGGGGATACTCAAAGAATCATATCGCTTTTGCACTCCGCACGGATAGGAAATGTCTTTTGGCTCCTAAAAAGAAAGAGAGATCATTTGATTCAGGGATCATAAGATGATGGAACGTTTGATGCAGCCTCTAATGAAGTCCGTAAGATACTAAAAAAACACTGGGACATCCCCCCTAATGGATCCTGACATCAAAGAGAAAATAGGTCCGAGACTTGCCATCACATTTAGGAAGGGAAAGAAGTCTCCAAGATCGTCTTGTGGAGAAGCCATTATGTACCCCCTCAAAGTGACTCGATGTGGCTAAACAGACAGCCTAAAGGTTGCTACAAATGTAGCGGGTGTATAGGCTGTCCATATTTAGAAACTGGAAAAATCTTTAGGAGCACTAAAACTGGACAGTCATTTATGATTAAACATTTCATAAACTGTCGTTCAAAAGGAGTGATTCCGCAATTCGATGTCCATGTGGACTGGATTATGTGGGAAAGACCACTCGGGAATTGAGAAGGAGAATAGGTGAACATCTATGTGATATTCGTAACAAAAGAGACACTCCAGTATCCAGACATATCTGGAGTCAACATGGGGGTGGGTTTCTAAGGATCTCAAAATTATGGGAATTGATCTCCCTCACACCTAATGAAAGGAAGGGGCAATTTTTATATGGATCTCCTCAGACGTGAAACTTTTTGGATCTATACTCAAAGGGAAATGCCCTACCCACAGGGACTCAATGAACAGTTAAATTTTAGTTGCTATTTATAAGTATGGTTAGCATATGTGGGGCTCTGGTGTACCCATAGGAAGATTATCTTGTGAAAATCCACAGCTCCATCAAGCAGCTTCATTTATATATATTTAATTGAGTCAAATATGCCTCTATTTTTCTTCCTCCGTTATTCCTCTATCTTAATTAACATATGTACCTCTGAACTCTATTATTAATTATGTCATTATACATCTCTGCGTACCATTGTGTCATACACTTACTGTTTGTGTCATATCTGATCCATCCTGATCACCATCAGGAGGATGCCAAACAAGATCTATCTTTAAACGTGATTTCTGTCTATTGGGGTTGCGAGTTGAGATTTTTTGCGTGCCCCATTTGAATGGCCGTTGTTCTTGTGCATATTATGTACTGTAACATTGCGCTTGAACTATTTTACCCGTCGTTCTTTGCATTGTGCAGTGGACAGGAAGTGGCCGTTCGACACTCGGCAAGTGTGGGCGGAAGTGACGTTGTGCGCGACATCGCGCGCGTCACACATACCAGCACTCAGGGCGGGAATTATTGCTCGGACTTCGCGGGCCCTGAGGGCGGAAGTGACGGAGGACGGAACAAGCATGTGACCGGGTTGCCACGGTGACAGCTAGAACACATCCGCCTTCCGTCACATTTAAGGCTGCCTGTGCATTCAAACAAACGGCGGGCACACCATAGCCCTTCCGTGTGTCTTTCTGAGCCATACGCTCTATGACCTGCATTGTATGCTATCTCGTAATTGGTAAGTATGGACTTTTTCTTTGGCGATATATGTCTGGGCTGCTGTGGAGCTTGGGGTCTGCATGTGTTGACAACTTATGCTATAAACAGTACCTCTGTTCTCAATACATATGACACGGCTGCATAACCCCGGCAGCATTTTGATATATATTGACCTGTACTATGGGATTTGTCATTTCATAGACATTTAATATGGGAAAGGATAAATTGGAGGTAACTCTATCTGTTCATACCCTCAGTTTTTGAATTTTTTGATCCCATTTCTAGATTATATACATCACTTCATTGGTTCCCTGAAGAGACTGTGGTGGGTCGAAACATGTTGGGACATTGTATGATTACCACGTAAGGGTAAGACTTGAGTCTATAGGGTAAGCCTCTATACCGGTGAGGGGTCGCCCTTGTCGGGGCGAGTGCTCTAACAATCTACACTGGTGTGGAGACCCCCATTGACTCGTCAGAGTTAGTAGTTATCAATGCGCCATTTTTTCATTGGCACTAATGTGTGCTCTTGATTTGTGTATTTAATGCTTAGCCGCATATTATTTTAAATTGTGAAGTAAAAGTTAAATTTTATATTGCACACAATTATCATACGCACTCCATTTTTTGGTTTTTCTGTTTATATGCGATGGAGTAATTACCTAATGCCTAACAAATTATTAGGGATAAGTTTCTTCTTTTTTTTCTAGTGTATCATCTCCTCTTATGTCCTGATCACTCACCAGAGCAGAACTGAATAGGGTCTTTTTAAATAGAACCAGAACTCCATTGTGGTCACCGTTTCCCATAATCTTCTACTGCACAGATGACCCTTATTTTAAGCCTTGAAGTTCAAGATTATAGTGAAAGGCAAGAGTGTAAATGGTGCCTATTGAAATAATACTGGTTTTCTCCTCCTGTTTAGTGGTCTCCGCTGCTCCTGGAGGGGACTCGCTGTATTAGACAGTCTTCTGCTGCCAATCTTAACCCAGTTTCAGGATTCTTGGACTCAATCTAAGAACATAAAATCTCATCAGCCTCCAACAACTGCATAGAAATAATATCACCGGTGAATGCAAACTCGATATACTATGACTTGTTACAGGTATCGCACTGGAGCAGATCCCAGCTGCCACCAGTTTTATGGTGGGAAAGTGTTGAATTTGTATAAACAATTAGACAATTGTTTTTGCAATTTTTTTTATTGGTATTTATCTCTGAATAAAGTATTTTTTGATACTTTCTGGATTTTCATCTCTTTTGTTTTTTTTTATCTAAAGTTCAACTAATTATTTTCTTAATCCATACACTGATCAGCCATGACATTAAGGCCTCGTTCACATGATGGATTTGGCCAAGGTTATGGCCGCGGGTTCCAACGCGGTTTCCGCGGCCAAAACCACGTCCAAATCGCGGCCAGTTTATTAACATGGTTTCCTATAGGAAACCGCGTTAATATTCAAACGCCGCAGGTTTTGCTGCCTACAGCGGGGTTTGTGGCTCCCAGCGCCACAACTGTGCTAGGAATGGAGTTTTAGTTTACAGGAGCAGGGACCGGAGGAAGCCTCCAATCCTCACTGTGACTGTGGCAGAATCAAAGGGGATTCCCTGCTCCATCAAGTCACCAGGATTTCCAGTGCCTGATGGAGCCTTGAGAATGTCTATGCAGTCAGCCCTAGGACCTGGAGTTTCACCAGAGCTGTCTGCATAGTAAGCCTGCTGTCAGGACACATTAGGACACATTTATCAATAGTGTATAACTATAAGATCGTTTTAAGTTAGACTAGACAGTCTTACATGTAGGGATGAATGGAGGTCTGACATCTAGGTATTAAGGTACATTCATCCATAACTCTGGGAAAAGAGTTGTCGTCCTCATCGCTGTATTTTGGGACTGGAATCTAAAATAAAGGCTTCATCTCTGGAAAAGAACCAAGGTCGTCTGCCCTGAATTTTACCTGCCGGTGGTGAAAGGTGGACACGCTCTATAGTTTTCTCATAAGGGCTATAGAGCAGTATAAACCTCATTGTGCGGTATAATTATTATTACAACATTACAATGCACCACATTTATCATAGTATTGATAGATCTGGTGAAGGTTACAACTGTATATTCTAACTTTGTACCACGATTAAGTAGGCTTGCTTTTATGCCCTAGGCAGGAAGTAGTAAAACCACCATCTTGGTACACCCAAATGCATTGTCCATACAACGCACTAGGCTGTATAAATGATCGGCCCCCTAGGGGAACTTAATGTTAAAGTAAAAACTAAATATTAAAAGTTCTAATCAACCCCTTTTGCCATTTTACAAATAAAAAAAATAAAATAATAAAGTTACACTATTAATATATAACCTAATTTACCCCATGCACTGAACACCGTAGAAGAAAAAAATTCCAAACGCCAGAATTGTGGGCTTTTTGGTCATTTCAGGTTTCCTAAAAATTGGAATAAAAGTGATCAAAAAAGTTGCATTTATCCCAAAATGGTACCAATAAAAAGTACACTTCAGGCCCCAACAATGCCCCATCACTCAGGTCCATGGGTGGAAGTGAAAAACAGTTATTGGTTGGAGAAAGTGCTGCTGCGGCGCAAGTTTCAAAAATAGAAAATGTTTTGGATCAGGGAATTCAGAGAACACATAATTAATACCGGAGAGTGAACGCTGTAAAAAAAAAATCGCTGCAAACAATGCGCAAGTACGTTTTTTCACATTTTGCCCCACTTAGAATTTTTTGTGGTTTCCCAGTATATTCTATGGCATGGTGAATGACATCATTAGAAAGTACATCTTGTCCCGCAAAATAAAAGCCCTCATATGTCTATGTAGGTGGAAAAATAAAAAAAGTTATGGCTCTTGGAAAGGGAGGAGGAAAAAAAGAATGTGTCAACAACAACAAAAAAAAAGATCCTCAAGGGGTTAATGGTATTAAAAAAAAGTAAAAAAAAAAATGTGAGAAAAAAATCTGAATATGTAATAAAAAAAAATTGTGAATGCATTACACAAAAGAACCCTCCACATATTCGGTAACCACACAACTGTAATAACCTGTAGAATTCATCTATCAGGTTATATAGTTTGACTGGTGTAAAAAAAACATGCAGAAAAACACAAATGTATTTATTTTTTTAACGTTGGCAGTAATTTATATATAAACTCAAACAACGCCACCAAAAAATACAACTTCTCCCAAATAAAACAAGTCCTCATACAACTGCAGTACTGAAAAAATATAAGTTAGGACATTGGGAGGCAAATAAACTACAAAATGTAGCTGGTAATGTTAAAGCCTTTTCAGACCTGGTGCTTAAGGGGTTAAGAGCCCATTGTGAGGCCTGAAACGCGTCAAAATGTGTTTTCCTTTGCTTTTATTTTTATTGAGATGAAATAAATGCAGTTTTACTACACACACGAGTACTGGAAGCAACCTTTTGGTTTCGGGGATATATTGGGCAGTAAGTGAACAGTTAACTTCTTAGAGGTTGATGTTGAAGCCAGGTTGATGTATTGGAAGCCAGAAAAAAGGAGTAAGGCCTCGTTCACACGGCTTATTCTGCCGCGGATTGGCGCCGTAATTCTCGACGGATTTGCGCTTCAGTATGGCGCCAATCCGTGGCAGCAATTACAGTAATCCACTGCTCTCATAGAGAACAGTGGAATCCGTCGCTCCTCCCCGCTCGGCGAATCCGCCGCGGGGGGAGAAAGTGACATGCACATTATTTACGGCGCGGACGCGCCGTAAACAATGCATTGTCTATGGGGCCGGGAGTGGCGCCCCCGCCGCGCTCCGGCCCCCCCCCCCGCCCCTTATTCACGGCGGATTTGTGCGCTCAATACGGCGCACAAATCCGTCGGGAATAAGCCGTGTTAACATGGCCTAAGGCTATGTTCACGCGGTGTGTTTTCATCAGTGTTACATAAGCTTTTAGATGCGTGTCGGATCCCAAACACGTATCTAATAAACAGCAGTGTGATTTACATTGCTTTTTATATGAAACACGCATTGGCGTTCAGACGGGCGTCTTTTGGTAGCGTCCCAAGAGTTGACATGTCAGTTATTGGTCTGAAATATGCAGCAGGAGCCCTATTATAAATTGTAGGGTGCGATCCTGCTGCATCCAAACACGCAGCTATGGGTTGGATATGTGTTGGATCTGTTTAGGATCCAATCGTCGCTACGTTTTTGGATGTGATTTGTGGATACAACACGGATCCAAACACACCAATGGTGAGGATCTACACTTTAGCCCGCAAGAAAATGGGCCCTCTCTCAGGTTCAGATGGAAGAACAAGGCTTCTAAAGGTTTCGTGCCCCAGCAGATGGGTGTACTATTGTCAGTCCCATTAGGGTATCTGACCACTAGGGCGGCAGTCAATGTTAAAAAAATAAAGTATAAAAACATATTTGAGTACAAATCATCCCCTGTTGGAAGGTGAGGAGGGAAAAATGCCATAGAGCCATATTGTTATGACCGACTGTCAGGAAGGGGTTAAACCATAGTTGCCAACTTTTAAAAATGGAAAAGCAGGAGATTAAAGAGGGCGGCGCGCGTAGCGCGCCGCGGCAAAAATTTGCTTGGACGCGCCCATCTTTTTGGTGTGACACGCCCTTTCAAAAAGCCACACCCACTCCGCCTAACTGCATAATGGCTTTGGAAGAAAGCCAGGTAGATGCCCTTATAGCCAGGTAGTAGCCCCCTTTGTAGTCAGGTAGTTGCCCCCTTTAGAAGCCAGGTAGTTGCCCCATTTGTAGTCAGGTAGGTAGTTGCCCCCTTTAGAAACCAGGTAGTTGCCCCCTTTAGAAGCCAGGTAGGTAGTTGCCCCCTTAGAAAGCCAGGTAGGTAGTTGCCCCCTTTAGAAGCCAAGTAGTTGCCCCCTTTAGTAGCCAAGTAGTTGCCCCCTTTAGAAGCCAGGTATGTTGTTGCCCCTTTAGTAGCCAGGTTGTTATTTGCCCCTTTAGTAGCCATGTAGGTAGTTGCCCCCTTTAGAAGCCAGGTAGTGCCCCCTTTAGTAGCCAGGTAGGTAGTTGCCCCCTTTGGTAGCCAGGTAGGTAGTTGCCCCCTTTAGAAGCCAGGTAGGTAGTTGCCCCCTTTAGAAGCCAGGTAGTGCCCCCTTTAGTAGCCAGGTAGGTAGTTGCCCCCTTTAGAAGCCAGGTAGTGCCACCTTTAGTAGCCAGGTAGGTAGTTGCCCCCTTTAGTAGCCAGGTAGTGCCCCCTTTAGTAGAGAGGTTTGTAGTTGCCCCCTTTAGTAGCCAGGTAGGTAGTTGCCCCCTTTAGTAGCCAGGTAGGTAGTTGCCCCCTTTAGTAGCCAGTTAGAGCCCCCCATGTAGCTAATACAAATAAAATAATAAAAGCCACTTACTTCACCAGGCTCCTGCAGCTCCGGACACCTCCGATCTCCTCAGCGACGCAGGGGAAGTGATAGCATGTAGCCGCGCGTCACTCCCCCTGCGCCGCTGACCTGTATGTACGGCGCACACACCGGCGCTGCCTCCTCCCTGCACAGCGAGACTGCGGGCGGGTGAAGCGGCCGCTGCGGCTGCTTCACCCGCCTGTAGAAGCGGCCCGGCGGCGCAAGAGTAGCGCACTAGCGCTACTCTTGCGCCGCGGTAATTTAAAGAACCCCCGCTGCCTGCTGGCGGCGGGAGGAATGCCAGCTCTGCCGGGAGTGTGGGGGACCCCAATTAAGCGGGACCCCCCCCCCCCAAAAGCGGAGAGTTGGCATGTATGGGTTAAACTGTTCTGGAAATTGCTCTGATTGGTATAGAGACCAATCAGAGCAATTTCCAGAACAGTTTAACCCCTTCCTGACAGCCGTCATAATAATATGGCTCTAAGGGCAACACAGTTCTGAGAAATCAGGCCCATGCAGTCATTAGCTGTCCCGTTGATTGCTCCTGCTCTGGATATTGCTTTTTATTTATTTTTATAAGACTTAAAAATAAAAACTGAAAAAGGCATGTTACATAAAAGCTGTGTGTGAAGGTGACCTTGAAGAGAGTGAATGTTCACAGCAGAGTGGGGTCTGTATCACACGCACGTCCACACCACGGGGGCGCGCACACTTGTACTACTTCCCATGAAGGCACTTCGCGGGGACGCGCCCGCGAACACAACGGCGCCTATCGGGGCGCGCACGCAGTACGTGGGGCTTCAGAGCGTACCGCGCGGCGTGTAGTTCGCACGGGATTGTGGGGCTTGTAGTTTGTAGATGGGCGTGTCAGTATACTCACTTGTGTACAGTTACCATAGATACGCAGCCTCCAGGACAGCATGGCGAACAGAGCTGGCAAAAGAGACTCCCGCACCAGGACTCCGGGTAATCTCAGACCGTGTGCGCAGCGCTGTATCACTGGGGCTATGGCAGATGAGTGGAGGCTGCTGTGCATTAGACCCCACTACTCTTCCATGTTCGGTCATTACACAGTTGAGTCACATTATTGTGACCAGCAGCTGATCTCCTCCCTGCCGTGTGCACAGGCTGCTAGTGACTCCGTCCTGGGTCCGGTACCTGCAGGTATCTGCATCCCACGGCTGCTGGAGGCAGAGGATCCACAGGGTTTGTTCACACCACATATTTGCGGGGTGTACTTTGGTGCGCCCGGAGTACACCACGCAGCTACGGTGAAATGATAGCACTCACTGCTATGATGACCCGGCACTTTCCCCGGCGCACAGTACGTGCCCATAAAAAGACATTGCATGTATGTGCTGGGGCATCGCAGTGAATAGCAGGCCGGGCCGAGGGGCTGGTAAAGGTGCACCCCTACTCCCAGTAGCAGGTATACGCGCCGCAGTACACTCAGCCGTAGAGGGGGCACATAGACATAGTACTTGGAAGTCTCGGTTCTGTTCTTCCCACCAATGTCGGACATTTCTAGCCGTGTGACATGTCGCATGGTCTTGCAGGAAGATCCCAGCCACCCCAGGGTAGACATTCAGCATGTTTGGGTGTATGTGATCTCCAAGGATGGATTCATACCCAAATCGGTTGATAGCGCCTTCCTTATGGATGAGTGACCCAGAGACTGCAGCAAAAGCATTCCCCAGACCATAAAGCTGCCATTAGCTTGTGTTCTTCCAGCAGTGGTTGCAGGTTGGTTGTTCTCCGATGTTTCTTGTCTGACCCGCCAATGTCAATCCATTGGATGAAGCAGAAAATGTAGCTGATCTGAACAGACAACCCTTCACCAGTCAGCAGAGGTTCAATTCCAATATTTACAGTGACATCCGTCTGCTTCGGGGCCCATACCCAGCAGGGTTCACTGAGCTCTTGTTTTAGTCACACGTCTTGTAGCCCCCTGGTTCATTTTGGTGGTGCGCTGCTCCACTGTAGCGTGTCGGCCCGTCCTTGTGCACCTTTGTAGCCGATGTTCACCTCTCACATCAGTGACGTGTGATGCTCTGCAGTTTCCATGTCTCTTATTCATGGCACCATTTGTCCACTCACGATACAGTTTCACCACACCAGCATGAGAACAATTCACAAACTACACAGTTTCACAAATACTGCCACCCTTAGCCCGAAGTCAATCATCACTTTTTGAAACTCTGGTCCTTTGCGCCTTTTACCTGGGACAGCAATAAGGGATATATGTGCAGACAGCCTATTCCACACCTTGTATAATTACCAAGCCAGCTCACCGCATGGAAAATAGAAAGGATACTGTGATTTAACTGTGTGTAAGAGAATGAGCGCCATGGGGACTGAGCCACATAGAGCAAAACGGGGAATGAAAATGTCACTTGGTGGTAGCCTGTGCCCAGTATATACCTGATCTCTCAGAAGTTTCTCCAGTGTGGTGCCCAACATAATGCGAAGTGAGAATTTCAGAAAATAAAGCAGAAACTAATCCAAATAAAGCAGATTCTTACATTTAACATCACAAAGAGCTGCTGGAGGCTGGAAATCACTTTCCATGATGAGGACAGCAGCTTCTTTGGGTCATGGACTTTATACACAATGTGCTAGAAAAAAAGAAAATGGGGCCCTCACCTGGTGCCCAAAGGAGTCGCTCATCCTGGCAGTAAGAGCAGTACAGGACAGTAGTACAGCAACTGTAATGTAAGAAGGGCTATAGAAACCCCCGAATACTGGATGCACCTCACTAATACAGGTAAGAGCAGTACAGGACATTAGTACCGCACTGTACTGTAAGGGAGGCCTATAGACAAACCAATTACTGCATGCACCTCACTAAACATATAAAAGGGCAGTACAGGACATGTAAATACCCGCAAATGGGACTGAAGGAAACGCATAGACCAAACCCAAATTACTGCATGCACCTCACTAATACATTAAGAGCACTGTACAGGACATTTATACAGCATTGTGACTGTAGGAGGCGCTAAAGATCCATCACTGGATGCCCGCACTAATACATGTAAGAGCAGTACAGGACATGTAGTACCGCACTGTAAATGTAGAGAGGTCTATAGACTGCCAATCACTGCATGTACCTCACTAAATACAAAGTAAGAGCAGTACAGAACATGTAGTACCATACTGTACTGTAGAGAGGCGCTATAGACCTCCAATCACTGCATGCACCTCATTAATACCTGTAAGAGCAGTACAGGACATGTAGTACAGCATTGTACTGTAGGGAGGCGCTATAGACCTCCAATCACTGGATGCACCGCACTAATACATGTAAGAGCAGTACAGGACATGTAGTACTGCACTGTACTGTAGAGAGGTGCTATAGGCCTCCAATCACTACATGCACTGCACAATACATGTAAGAGCAGTACAGGACATGTAATACTGCACTGTACTGTAGAGAGGTGCTATAGGCCTCCAATCACTACATGCACTGCACAATACATGTAAGAGCAGTACCGGCCATGTAGTACCGCACTGTATTATAGACCTCCAATCACTGCATGCACCGCACTAATACAGGGGTTTTTCAAGTAAAATGTTTATCATTCTTGGATTGATCAGTGTCTGAGATGTTGGCTCTTGAAGTCTCACTCCTCATACAATGTCCCAGGAAAGACCATTATGTTGAAAATATTGTATCCTGAGGCCATTGTATTTTGAGGAACAACTGTTCATCATTGGCTCCTCGTTTTTATACCACATAAATCTGGTGACAGCTACAAGGCCCTATGCCAATCACAATGCCCTCCATAACAAACATAGTAGTCCTTGATATCTGCTTGTTTATGGCAGTAATAGCTGCAAATTCTCTTTATCAAGAACAGTACTTCGGAGGATAAGCACTGGAGGCCATATGTTCAGTGAGGAGAACTCGGCAGAAGTGTCTCCAGTCTTCAGTGTTACATTTGACGAGATTTTTTTATGCAGACATACTTATTATATTGCAGAGAAGAAGAAGTTGAAAGGGTTTGAGCAGTCGACCCCGCCTGTACCAGAACAGACAGTCCTGACAGAGTCCACCACAAGCACGGTGCTTAAAGGTGAAGACATCCAGGCACTGGCCATCAGACCTGAGGATTTGGAGAAGGTAGGAGTCTTCTATGGGCACTTTCGGTTTACAAATGTATTCTTCTGGGGCAGAGTTTCATCTGTAAATGAAAGCTGATTAGTCTCAGGCATGATCTTCCACTGAAGTATTAGAACAGTGTGTCTGGAACATGCACTTCAGTTCTAAGGACCAGTTCACAGGTCTTCATACAAATGAGGAAGCTATGTCCACAGCGCGCGAGGGACCTGCGCGGAGAGGGCGCGCGTGGGACCTGCGCGGAGAGGGGCGGCGCGGGGACCTGCGCGGGGGAGGGCTCGCGCGTGGGACCTGCGCGGAGAGGGCGCGCGCGTGGGACCTGCGCGGAGAGGGCGCGCTGCGTTGGGACCATGCGCGGAGAGGGCGCGGGGCGTGGGACCTGCGCGGAGAGGGCCGCGCGGGGACCTGCGCCGAGAGGGCGCGCGGGGTGGGGACCTGCGCGGGAGGGCGCGCGCGTGCGTGGGACCCTGCGCGGAAGGGCGCGCGCGTGCGTGGGACCTGCGCGGAAGAGGGGGCGGCCGTGCGTGGGACCTGCGCCGAGAGGGCGCGCGCGTGGGACCTGCGCGGAGAGGGCGCGCGCGTGCGTGGGACCTGGCGGGAGAGGGCGCGCGCTGTCGTGGGGACCTTTCGCGGAAGGGCGCGCCGAGGCGTGGGACCTGCCGGAAAAGGGCGCGCGCCGGTGCGTGGGACCTGCGCGGAGAGGGCCGCGCGGCGTGGGGCCTGCGCGGAGAGGGGCCGCGCCGTGCGTGGGACCTGCGCGGAGAGGGCGCGCGCGTGCGGGGGACCTGCGCGGAGAGGGCGCGCGCCCCTGCGTGGGACCTGCGCGGAGAAAGGGCCGCGCGGTGCGTGGGAACCTGCGCGAGAGAGGGCGCGCGCCGTGCGTGGGACCTGCGCGGAAAAGGGCGCCGCGATGCGGTGGGGGCCTGCGCGGAAAAGGGCGCGCGCGTGCTTGGGACCTGCGCGGAGAGGGCGCAGGCCGTGCGTGGGACCTGCGCGGAGAGGGCGCGCGCGTGTCGTGAATGCGGGAGTCGCGGCGGCGTAGAGCTGCGGCGTGGACCTGCGCGAGAGGGCGCGCGCGTGGGACCAGCCGGAGAGGGCCGCCGCTGCGTGGGACCTGCGCGGAGAGGCGCGCGCGTCTTTGGGACCTGCGCCGAGAGGGCGCGCGCGCGGGACCTGCGCGGAGAGGGCGCGCGCGTGGGACCTGCGCGGAGAGGGCGCGCGCGTGGGACCTGCGCGGAGAGGGCGCGCGCGGTGGGACCTGCGCGGAGAGGGCGCGCGCGTGCGTGGGCCCTGCGGCAGAGGGCGCGCCGTGCGTGGGACCTGCGCGGAACCTGCGGCGGAGAGGGCGCGCGCGGCCGTGGGACCTGCGCGGAGAGGGCGCGCGTGGGCCCCTGCGCGGAGAGGGCGCGCGCGTGCGTGCGAACTGCCCCGAGAGAGAGGGCGCGCGCGGGACCTGCGCCGAGAGAGACAGCGCGCGCGGGACCTGCGCCGAGAGAGAGGGCGCGCCCCGGGGACCTGCGCGGAGAGAGAGGGCGAGCGCGGGACCTGCGCCGAGAGAGAGGGCGCGCGCGGGACCTGCGCCGAGAGAGAGGGCGCGCGCGGGACCTGCGCCGAGAGAGAGCGCGCGCGCGGGACCTGCGCCGAGAGAGAGCGCGCGTGGGACCTGCACGGATTTATTTTGTATTTCATTTTGTTAAGTTCCCCTAAGTACATGACTTGTCTCTCTGATAGCACAGCAGTGAGAGAATTGCTTGATGGTTCTTCCAGGCTCACTATAGCCTGAGAGGTGTAAATATTATCAGCAGCACTTTATAATTGTGAAGAAATCCTCTCTCCAGTGCAGAGAAAGATTACCCTATTACCCTTTCATGTGTGGCTTTACTCATTGCCTTGTGGTCAAATCTAATCTTACCTATCCCTGTCCAGAGAACCATATAGCGATTATTAGGCCATTTCCTACAAAGAAATAAACAGCAGCTGCAGTAAACTGAGATTAGTCTGCCCTGCCATTCAGGAGTTTTATCTCTCCGCATCCAGCTAGAAAAGGGAAAAGTGTTTTGAAAATTTGTTTTCATACGTAGGGACTGCGAAAAAAAAAACAAATGCTGCCAAACATTCTAAAAAAAGGGATTTCAGGAATATTGGTTTTAACACACATGCTCCTTTCTGATAGCAGAGTCCCTTTAAATAAAAACCTCATAGGGCAGTGTTTCTCAACTCCAGCCCCTCACACCCCACCAAAGGTCATGTTTTAGGATTCCCACAATTGCACTGCAAGAATGTATCACCTGGCAGCATAATTATATCCCCTGTGCAATGCAAAGGGGAATCCAGAAAAATAAACCGTTGGGGGGGCTTGGGCGGATTTTGAGAAAAAAGCTTAGGGGATGAAACCAGCATCTGGAACCTTCTATCACCTATTATCATCAGCGGTAAAAAGAGACCTGTGGCCGTTCCTGACATGTCTGATTAAGTAAATGGCAAGAAAACACATTCAAAGTTCGTATGCTCATCCCTTGATTTAGGGCATTCAATTCACAGGTGATCTAGTGAATATTTCTGTTCCTTTTGCAGTAACTATTCTGGAGCATCTTCTCTTATAACGCTCTATTTTTTGCAGTTCCTCTGTTGGGATAGGTTCTCACTAGGATAGGTTCTCACTGTTCCTCTGTTAGGATAGGTGCCAGCTGTTTTTAAAAGATGCACCCCCCGGGGTACTTTTACAGCCTCCCAAAAGGATCATTTCCCCTCCACATGAAAAGGGGGAATGCCCCCTTTCTTTTTTAAAGGGCCTATCAGGCACATTAGAAAAAAAAAAAATGTGGGTTAGGGCCCCTTTCCTTGCGCAAGCACCTCGATAGAAAAACAACACTCCAATGATATGTTATGTCCCACGTTTTGAGCAATGCCCTTTTTGGGTGCATCAGTTTACTTCACTAAACCCCTCTGTATCTTTCTTTCTCCGCTTTCGCTGCGGGTTGACATCTCTCCTAACCCCCCCACTCTCCTTTACTGCTCCCCCCCAACCGCCCCCTCCATAGAAACCCTCTAACCCCTGCTTGCTATTCGCTGTCGTTTTTTCCCAGCCCCTTTTAAAAAGTGCCTGGGGAAAAACCCCGATTCGCCCTGTAACAAACTCACTGTGCCCAATGCCCTTTTCCCTCTCTCACTCCTCAATCTCCTCCCCTTCATAAAACATGGCCCACAATTGACACCGCTTCCCTTGCGCCTCCCCTATGGTGGGCTACACTTCACCCACCCCCCCAGACCTGAAACAGGCCCGGGTGGAGGAGTTGGCGTACCCCTTTTCTCCACACTGCATTCCCAGGTCATCCCTCCCTCTTTTCCCCCCTTTTAGGCCCACCCCCTCAGACCTTTCAGCCTTTTTTTCCCCCCCCGGGTTGTGTCGGGACCCCGTCTTCCCCACCAGTTTTTTAGATCATTTTGCTGCTGTTTCCTCTTTTCCCTCTCTACTGAAATACCCCCCACTCTCAGGGGTGATTTTAAAACACCCCCATTGATGCCCCATTTTCCCTTTCTGCCTTTTGTTTTTTCAAAAACCTTTTCCCCTCGGCCTCTTTGCGTTTCTGACTCTCCCACCCACTTTTTTGATTGGTTTCTGTAACCGTTCCTCAATCTCAAACTTTAATAATTCTCCTTAAACCCTCTCGTAACAACCTTTCTCCTTCACTATCCCTTTTCTCACCTTTCTGGAACACTGCCCATCACCCATTCGAAACATCCGCCCATTAACACCCCGGGAAATTTGACAATACGTCCTCACTGCCCCCAACTCCCCTCTCGGGTCCCACTTGGGTGTCAAAAATTACAAAGAAACTCTCAAACCACCCCGGACATATGGCACCGCTACAAAAATGACCACCAAGTCAGATGCCCGCGCCTTGGAAAACACCTGACCGCTTTGCAGCGATTTCCGGGTGCGACGCTGTGGGAAAGCAAAGCTACCCAACTTTCTCCCCACAAAATTTATGCTCAGGGGACTTACCCCTCTGCCCTGCATTGCCAAACAAAAAATTTTTAATCCCTCATCCAAACCCTTTCACAAACAACCCAAAACGCCCGTTTTACACCATTCACTCCCCCCTCAGCCTAAAGCCATCCCCAGTTAGACCTCTGTGCTGAAGACCTGGCACTCATTTCAAAAGAAAATTGACAAATCCGGCAAAAAACTCATTCAAACCCCAAGCCGCACCCATCTGGTCCCCCCCACCATCCCCCAGCTTCTCTCCTCTTTTACCCAACGCAGAAGAAAAAATGTCCCCCTTCTCTTGTCTCTTTTCCCCCCACCTCCTTAGGACCCCATTTCCCTTCCCCCTTGTCCAGCCCCCTTTTTTCCAGCTTCATCTCTCCCAACTGCAAATTTAACCTCTCTCCCCCATGGGTCTTCCCTCCCCTTTAAACACGCTTTATTACTCCTTTACTGAAAAAGGCCTCTTGGACCCGTCCTGCGGCCAACTACCACAGTCTCTAAACCCGCCTTATCCCAAACTCCTGGAACTTTGGGCTACCTTTTCCAATCCACTATCTCTCTGCTAACCCTTCTCGATCCTCTGCAACAGTTTTCCCCCACCCTAATCCCGGAAAAGCCTAACAAAGTCTCCAATGATCTCCTCCTGCTAAATCCCGGGGAACTACTCATTTCTGCTTCTTTGGTTTTCTCGCAGCGTTTGACACAGTGGATCACCACCTTCTCCCCACCATGCCGCGCCATTGGTCTCCCGGGCACTGCCTCGCTTTGGGTTTTCATCCCACCCTCTGACCGCTCTTTATGTCTCATTTTTCAGGATCTCCCTCCTCTCCTCTTTCCCCTTGCTGTTGGGGTTCCCCAGGGATCCTTTTTAGGCCTCTCCTCTTTTTTTATCTACACAGCCCCCCTTGGGAGAAACAATCAGCGATTTTGGGTTTCCAGACCTCTCTACGCTGATGACACTCAAAATAACAACCTCCCGGGACATCACTCCCCCCTGCACAAAAAACCCCGTGACTGCCTGTCCGCTGTCTCTACATCAAGTCCTTCTCCAACGAAACTAAAACCTCACTAAAATGAACTTTTACTCCCACCATCTTCAAATGACCTTTTTAAAAAATGCCATTCTGTCTCGGGTGGGACCACCATTATCCTAGGCAGCGGGGCCCGATTTTTGGAGTTATACTAGATTCCGATCTGTCTTTATCCCACTTAAATCAGGAACCTTCGCCGATCAATGTCACCTGCACCATCAAGAATCATCTCCCAGACATACTGTCCTTTTCTCACTGGGAGGAAAAAATCGCATAAATTTTATTGAGGCCCTTATTCTTTCTCTGTCTTGACTACAGTGACTCACCTTGCTTATCACGGTCTCCCAACTCTGCAAAACTCTCCCCTCTCCATACTGTCATCTGATAACTGCAGAAGGACACAGGCTTGTAGCTTTTTTCCAGCCGCTACACTGATTGCCTTCTACCCATGTGTTCGAGTATCTGCACTGTTGCCATTTTGTACAAAGGAGACAATTTTAATCTCTCATCACAACTCCCATTAAGCTCTCATTCTAAACGCTCTCCTGGCTCCTCACCTAACATATCCTCACCTCAGTCTTGTACTACACACCCGCACCCGCTCCTCTCCGATCTGCTGATGATATTCAGATACATACATCAAATCATCCAGATCACCTCTATTGCACGTTCTTAAAGACTTCACACCAGTGGCTATAGGCACTCAGAGTTCTTGAGAACATGCTTACCGCTCGTTAGGCCGAATTCAGGCACACTACAGAAACTCTCATAGCTTTAAGAGGGCCCTGCCAGTAATCGTTTCTTCACTCTGGCTTTACCAGAAATCCCCTAATGCTTCTACTCACCTCCCCACACCCCCACCTACCCCCCACCCGTCAGCGCACTGCTCCTTTTCTGGCACTTAACTGTATATCATAGTTTGGCAACTCTTCGAAATGAAAATAGCAGGAGATCGTAGTGGGCGGCGGCGCTACGCGCGATCGTCGAGGCAAAAATTTGAATGGAACACGCCTAATCCTGGTTGGTATGCACGCCCCTTCAATAAAAAGCCACACACAAGACTCCACCTTATGCATAACGGCTTTGGAAGGGGAAAGCACAGGTAGATGCCCCTGTATAGCCAGGTAGTAGCCCCCATAAACCAGGTAGTGCCCTATACAGGCCGGATAGACTGCCCACTCTGGAAGCAGGTTGAGCCAAATTTGTAAGCCAGGTAGTTGCCCCCTCATTGTTGTGCCAGGTAGATGCCCCCCATTGTTAGCCAGGTAGTGTGCACCAAATTTGATTAGCTCAGGTAGTGCCCCATCTGTATTTGACAGGTTAGGTGCCACCAATCTGTTTGCTCCCGTGTAGGTGCCAAACATCTGTTTGCCACGGGTGGACAATCTGTTTTGCATGTAGTTGCCACCATTGTTTGCCAGGTTAGTGCCCACATTGTTTGACAGGTTGTGCCCCCATTGTTTGCCAGGTAGTATGTCCCTCTGTTGCCAGTAGTATGTCCCCATCTGTTGACAGGTTGTTGTACCCTCATGTTGCCAGGTATGTGCCCCCATCTGTTTGCAGGTTAGTATGCCACCCCTATGTTGCCAGGTTGATGCCCCCCTTGTTGCCAGGTAGATTGCCCCCTCTGTGCCAGGTAGATTAGCCACCTCTGTGCCAGGCTTAGATGCCCCCTCTGTATGACAGGTAGATGAGCCCCCTCCTGTTGACCTGGTAGATGCCCTCTGTTGAAAGGTAGTGCCCCCACTATTGCCAGGTAGTGCCCCCCCCATCTGTTAGCCAGGTGTTGCCCCCTCCTGTTGCACAGGTAGTGCCCCCTCTGTTGACAGGTTGAGTGCCCCTCATCTGTTAGCAGGTTGTGGCCCCCTTTGTTTGCAGGTATGATGTCCCTGCTGTTGCCAGGTAGATCTGGTCCCCTCTAGTTGCCAGGTAGATGCCCCCTCTGTTGCCAGGGTATGTGCCCACCATTTTGTTTGCAACGCAGTAGATGCTACCTCTGTTGCCAGGTTAGCTGCCCCCCTCTGTTGCCACGGTAGTGCACCCCTCTGGTGCAAGGTAGTTGCCATCTCTGTTAGTCCACTGCGTCAGAGCCCCTAAGCATAATAAAAATCAAATAATAAAAATCCACTTATCCTTACACACGGCTTCATGCAGCTCCAGGACCGATCCGGACGATCTCCATCACCGTGGAGACGCAGGGGAAGTGAGAGCTTCGAAGGAAGCGTCACTCTCCCCTGCAGCCGCGCGTACACCTTTCCCCCGCCGTCCGTTGACCTGTATGTTCGGCGCAAAGACACAACACGTGCAGCCGTAATACTAGGGAGAGGAGGGCAAATGGAGGGTGAGACATTCCTACTGCCTCCTCCTCCGCACAGTGAGAACTCCGAGGGGGTGAGCGGCCGCTGCGCCGCTTCACCCGCCTGTAGGAGCGCGGTCCGAGGAGCTAAGCAGTACGCACCAGCGCTTATCTCTTGCGCCGCAGAGGTAATTTAAAGCGACCCCCCGCCGCCTGCAAGGCGGCAGGGAGGAATGCCAACTACCCAGGGGGAGTGGAGGGTAGGGGAAACCCAAATAGCGGGACCCCGCCTAAAAAAGGCGAGAGTTGGCATGTATGCTGTATATAGATTGTACATGTTTCAGGGTGGCAGATGGTCCATACGAATTTCTACTATAAAAACAACACCAGTATTTATGTCATATAGCTGGACCATTGTAATCCTAGCATTTTCTTTCCTTCATTCTCAGCAATACACCCTTAATAGATTGTTAAGCTCTTGCGAGCAGGGCCTCCAAACCTCGTGTCTCCATCTGTAAAGTGGCTTTTATTGTGCAATGTATGTACTTTTGTTCTGCACCTACAACATTCTCCAAATTGTAAAAAGTGCTGTGGATGGAATATGTTGGCGCTACATAAATAAAAGATTATTATGTTATTATGCAAGGCTTTACACATGACGCCAGATTTTTAGAGGTTCGTACATTTCAGGACGTCAATTTCAATGATCTCTAACTGGGCCTAAAAACTGCGCGTGGACGCCCAATTTTTCGCTCCATGAAAACTATTAAATATAGCTTTGCCGAACGCGATTGTAGAAACGCCGGTAGGAGGATAAGAAAATCCATTACATGGTGATACAGTTGCTCCAAGGGAGATAACGTTTTACATGGTGACCAGTTGGATGAAACGGAGCAGCATATGGCTGGGGATGCACGATGAGGGTGCACTAGTAGCGCACAACCCCTTCCAGTGACATGGATATCTTTTGGGAGAAACTTTTAAGCATGATCCTGTTTTGGGATCGGCTGAGTATTTCACCCTTGTAACAGTTATGATCCACTGGACTTACTCCTGTTGTGCAATAATTGGTGCAATCTCTGCAATAATGACTTTTAAACAGACTTTAGTAAATCTGTTTACTTCAAGAAATTCCTCAATTGTGTTTGTGATTTAAGATCAACACTTTTGTGTTAAGGAAATACTGTACGTCAGCTTTAACCACAGGTTCCTTCCATTTCAACAGGAACCAGAATGGTCTATGATGTGTTCAATTTTCTCCATAGCTCCCACATAGTTTCTCAATTTTTGGTTCACATAAGCATTTTTAAAAATAGCTTTAGGAGCTGCCTTCAGTGATGGAGTCACCACTGGTGTCGTGGTTGGAAGCGTCCTGGTGGCTGACTGCTAATCTGAATTATATAGCCAAGGAGAACAGGACATTCACTACATGCAAGGTGCGCGGTGTGCTGCACATCAGTGGGATTCAACTTAGGTGTCAAAGGATTTAATAAAATGAAAAAAAACCTTGTTCAGGTAGCTGTCCATATTGAAAAAGCTTGCTGGGAGCAATGTCCATTGAAGCTATATCTTTGTTTGCAATCTTTTTGTATTTTGTTGCAGAAAAGAAACACATTTTAGATTGCACACCTGCTTTGTAGCTATGCAAGTGCAGGGAAACCTGCTATAATATAGACCAGGAATAGGCGTCCTTAGAAAAATCTACATGTTCCAAGTTGTTAAAGGGCCATGAGAAAGGTTCGAATGTTATCAGGAGCGTTCCTAGAGTCTTCAAATATATTGTTCTTGCATGGGTATTTCTTTTCTAATTTCAGTTGCTACACGAAAAAATTTTATATTCACGTGCGGAATTATAGCAACTCAATCAGACGCAATCACAGGCAGAATGCACCACAGCGACATACAGATGCCAAATACTCTCCACCTCGTTTTTTGGCGGGGGGGTCCAGCTATTTGGGGTGCCCCTCCCGTCTCATCCCGGAGGGTCGTTGGCTTCCTTCCGCCGCAAAGCAGGCGGCTCTGGGGGGTAATTTAAAATTACGCGCGTGCAAGTGTAGCGCTGGTGTCTACTCTTGCGCCCGCGGGACCAGCTCCTACAGGCTGGGTGAAGTCTCAGGGAGCCGCGCGGGCCGATCACCCCGCCCGCGGTACTCGAACATGGCGGGTGGAGGCAGGAGGGATCGCTACCTCCTCCTTCCTCTCCTGTATGTACGGCGCCGAGGTGTGTGCGCCGTACAGTTACTGGTCAACTCGGCGCAGGGGGGAAGTTGACGCGACGCGGCTGCAGGGGAGTGACGCGCAGCCTGCTGATCACTTCCCCCTGCCGCCCTGAGGAGATCGTCACGGTGCGGCAGTCTGCTGCCAGGGAGCCATGGTAAGGTAAGTGGTTTTTATTATTTGATTTTTTATAGCTGTTTAGGGGGGGGCTTCTACCTGGCTAACAGAGAGGGCAACTACCTGGCAAACAGAGGGGCACTACCTGGCAACCGAGGGGGGGGGGGGGGCACTACCTGGCTCAAACTCAGAGGGGGCAACTTACCATGCAACAGAGGGGGACATCTCACCTGGCAACAGAGGGGAATCTACCTGGCACTGACAGAGGGGGCATCTTATCCTGGCAACAGAGGGGACATCTAACTGGCAACAAAGGGTGGCACCTACACTGGCGCTAACAGAGGATGGGCGGGCACTACTGGCGCAACAGAGGGGACACTACCTGGCTAAAGATGGGGGCACTACCTTCGTCTGGCGCAAATCACGATGGGGGCACTTACCTGGCAAAAGAGGGGGACTCCACTACACTGGTCAACAGAGGGGCGCACTACCTGGCAACAGAGGGAGCACTCTATGGCTATCAGTGGGGGGGGCACTACCTGGCCTAACAGATGGGGCACTATCCTGGCACTGACGGGGACATCTACTGGCAACAGAGGGGGTTATACCTGGTCAACAGAGCGGGGGCCACTACTCTGGACAAAACAGATGAGGGGACATTCTACCCTGGCAACAGAGGGGACATCTACCAGGCAACAGGAGGGACATATTCCTGGCAAACAACTGGAGGCATACCTGGCAAATCAATGGGCGGCACTACCTGGCAAACAGATGGGGGCCACTACCTTGGCAAATCAGATGGGGGCAACCTACCTGGCTAACAAGGGGGGCACCTACCGGGCTAACAATGGGGGCACATTACATGGCTAAACAATTGGGGGCAATACCTGGCTAACAATGGGGGGCATATACTGGCTACTATATTTGTCTAACCTGGCTAAAGAGGGGGATATACCGCCTGTAGGGGGCAATAACTGGTTATGGGGGGGCTACTATCGGCTATAAGGGCATTCTACCTGGCTTTCTTCCAAATTCCGGTTATGCAGTATCAGGTGGACGGTGGGTGTGGCTTTTTTGAAGTGGGGCGTAGGCATACCAACGCTAGATGGGCGTGTCAATGCAAATTTGCCAGCGGCGCAGCTTCACGCGCGGACGACCAATACATTCTCCTGCCTTTTTCATTTTCGAAAGTTCTGTAGGCAACTCATGGTCATACAACAACATTGGGTGACTCTCATTAGGAAATTTTATCCACTGAGTGCACAGGACCATCAGTGGTTTTTACTAAAGCTTCTCTCAGCCACAACGTGTGCCTGCAGACATTGCCCTTAATCAGTAAGTGTTCACATATCGTACACCAACTACTTGAATCAATCAGAGTGCCCATATAGTCACATGCCCTAACTGTTATTAAATGAAAAGAGGGGCACCCACCGTGGAAGAGAAGTGACAACGAACGGGTAAACGCGTTTGTTTGGAATTTTTAATAAGGAAACGAACCGGAGTGCCACAGGGCTGTTGTACTTTTTTATACTTATTGTTATGGAATTTACTATGGGTCAAGCACAATTTGACATGCCAATTCTTTGTAGATGCGGACTTTACGCTGATGCAGGTGTTTTGCTTTTACGGCGTTCAGTCTTCGGTAAAAATAATGTATTATCTGTATTCTATAGGTTGATACAAATGCAGCAATACCAAACATGTAGGTTTTTCGTTATGTTTTGGCACTGTAACATTTTTTTTTAAACATTTTCTATTTTTGAAATTTGCGTGGCTGTGTCAGTTTCTGCGACCAATAACTTTTTTGTATTAACACCTATAGACTTGAGTGAGGGGGCTTTTTTTGTGGGCTGAAGTGTATTTTTTTTTTTGCTTCCAATTTGGAATACGTAGGACTTTTTCAGCAACAATCCAGGGTGTTCAGGTAAAAAATTTTCAAAACTTTATTTCATATTCTTTAACCCCTTAAAGGTCGAATGCCAGTTTTTGGCCCTTTCCTGGACACAGCCCTATTTTTTAATCTGAATGTCACTTTATGTAAGAATAACTTTTTGTCACTTTTCACCTATCCATGTGACTTACAGAGTTTGTTTTCTCCGTGGATCAAATTGTGCTTTAAGTTCAGCAAGAAACATTTGATTCCATGTACAATATTGTGTTTTTTTGTGTAAAATATATCAAAATTTCATGAAATTGTTGTGAAAATCTGATGTTTTTTTGTTAAGTTTCCAATATTTATTCGTGCAAGACAGGATAATTATTCTACCACAAATAGTTTAATAACTTGCTTATACCTGATGTACACCTATAAGGTTGGCATAGCATTTTTTAGAATTCCTATTTTTTTTTTTATGAACATTATGAAGGCGCCTTAGATATTTTAGTAGTAATTTCTCACATTTTCAATGAAAATTGCATATATACATTTTATTTAGGAGGAACCATACCAGTTCTGAGTGGCTTTGCAGTGAGGCGCTGTATGTTTCTTAGATACCAACCATAAATGATGCCTGCCTAGAAGATCTAGTACCATTAGAGTTTTTACAACCGAGTTAGGAAGCTTTGATAACCTCTTTTAGGTATATTTCAACAGTATTATTAAAGCATAAGTGAGAGTGAAATTCTTCAAAATTTCACTAATTTTTGCAGTTTTTCAATAATTTATTCCATTATTTCACTGGAATTCTTTTTTTTTTACGGTTTTAAATGCTGGTACTAGGTAAAATGCAAGAATGTAATATAATTCCCCAGGTCTGACATTTTTTGAGAATATCCCTTATGTGGCCCTAGTGCCCTATTCTGGGCTGAACTCATAAGCCCCAGGATAGGGAGGAGGAGCACCGAATTGATATCTGGGGGTATCATTTTCAATGCAATTTTATTTTAGGGGGGGGTGCAAATTTCAGGTGATTTTTAGGTTAGGCACTAGAAGTGCTTTAAAACTTCAATAAACAACCCTAAAAAGGACCCCATATTGGAAATATCACCCTTAATGGTATTATATCAGGTGTGCATTTGTGTTTATCATCGGATCCCACAGGTGATTACACAAATTTTTTTTTTAGGCATTAGGCTGTGAAAATTTTAAAAAAAATTTTTCCCAATTAATCGTCAAACTTTTTAGCTTTTAAGGTGATTTCATATTTACAAGGACTATACTCTCGGAAAAAAGAACCCATCAAACTTTGTTAAGCAAATTTTTCCAAGTTACGGGCAATACCCTACATGTGGGTGTGAGGTGCGTGTTTAAACTGCTGCTTTGGGCGCATGGTCAAGGGCGATACAAGGGAGGGCGCGCTATTTTGGTTGTTGGAATGAAGAGTTTTTGATTGGGCCAGTGGTTCGCATCTCGCAAAGACTCAAAATAACGAACATAGTGAAACCTTACAGAAGTCGCCCCATTTTAGAATCAATACACCCCTCATGGATCTCATTTAGGGGATGTTTGTATTGTGCATTTTGGGCAACAAAGGTGTTCCATCGTTTTTTTTTTAGCATTGGGCCATGAAAATGGTGTGGGGGGGGTGGGGGGGGAACGCAGCTCGCCAACCACTTGTTTTTTGGGCTTCAATTTTACAGCGTTCGCGTGCGCTAGTGTAAATGATGTGATAACTTGTAAATATGGGGTCGGGTTACAGATATTGCAAATGTATTAAATTTTATATAGTTTATGTTTATTACTTTTACAACAATAGAAATAGGGTCTATTAAAAAGAAAATTGCGTTTTTATGTTGTCCCTTCTGTACAGTTTCACTATAACGCTCTGTAAGATTTTAGCTGTGTGCAGAGCTGTGGTTGGGCCTTGTTTTTTGCAGGGTGAATTGCATGACTTTTTATTGGTACCATAATGGAATGCTATACAACCACTTTGTTTCACATTTTATTAAGGTTTTTGTCGAGGCGCTCTTGAACAACAAAATAGCCATTTCCTGGTAGTGTTTTCTTTTTTTAACATTTTTTATGCAGGTCAATCTGCGTTTAATATGGAATGCATAGGCTTTACTTAATCAGGTCGATACGATTATAGCATGACACATTTTGTATGTTTTTTTATTTTTTACTTGCGTTTATACAATAAAAACATTTTTTTCAAACAGAAAACACACTTTTTGCATCGCCCATATGTCCTGGAGAGACCATAACTTTTTTATTTTTTGTGCTTGGAGCTAGTGTACAGGCTTGTGTTTTTGTGGGATGTAACTGTTAACGTTTTTATTCTGGTATCATTTTTGGGTGGGACAAGACTTTTAGATCCGTGATTAATCTGTTTTTTGAAAGGCAGAGTGAGAGAAATACTGCAATCCTAGTAGTGTTTTTTATTTTTAACAGCGTCTCACTGTGAAGTATCAGTTATAAGTTAGCTTTACTCTGTGGTCTCGATACACGGATTACGAGCGATACCCAATTTATATAGTTTTTTCATTTTTGAAGACACCTTTAAATAAAAAAAAAAAAAAAGTGTTTTTAGTTGTAAGAAAGAATATTTATGCATCGCTATTTTCTGTGAGAGCATAATTTTTTTATTTTTCCATATACAGGCTGGTAAGGGACTTTTTTTTTGAGGGATGAATCTGACAGTTTTAACTTGGTTACAAAGTTGCGGTTTATAGGACTTTTTCGAGATCGCTTTTTATTCTTTTTTTGTAGCTGCCGGGATGAACTAAAAAATCTTATTTCGTTGTGATTGTATCTTTTTTATTTTTTAGTTTTTGTTTTACGGCGTTAACCGTTACGGGTATAATTAACATGACAGATTATAGGGCAGGTCGTTACGCACGCGGCGATACCACATAATGGTTATTTATTTATTTTTGATCTTTTTTTGGGGCGGGTAATCTGGCGTTTGTAAAGGGGAAAAGGAGTGTACGTGTTTTTTATTTTATTTTTCGATGTTTGTGTCTTTTCTGTTGTCACTTTTGTTTACTTTTACTCTTCCCATAGGGGATTTGAATGTAGAGATCTTTAGATCTCTCATTCATTAGGAATCAGGTATTATAGGCTTTGTTGCTATGACTCGGTTCCTATGGTAAAACTGTCTGAGTCACGACGATGCCGCGGACCTGCCACAGGGGCGACGCGGCCCGGGCATCGTGACGTCACAGACAAACCGGAAGGCATTCTGTGCCCACAGGCTGTCTGGAAGTGGAAGCAGGGGCGTTTGCTCTGTCATGGATCGAACAGCGTATCCGTGCGCTGCTGCCAGCCGACAGATTACGCAGGAGGAGCGATATCCTTCTGCAGTCTTCTTAGTTTATTGAGACCAAGATTGGTTTGCGGATATTTAAGGGGTTTAAAACCAACCAACCAACTCACCCCGGAGCGATTCTCGGGGTCATGGCCAACACCCCGCCGCGAGTTGCCAGCACGATTACTCATGCTTTAGAGTTCTGCGCGATCACTACAGGACGTAAGCAATAGTCCAAGGGCCGTGATAACCCCTCATAACGACTTGGACGGATGCATACGTCTAATGTCGTGTAGGGGTTAAAAAATCCCAATGATGAAAAAGACAGACAAAAAACACGATACATGCGCTAACGCGTTTCGGAAGTAAAACATTCCTTAGTCACAGGCATATCATTACTGGTTGTGCAGGCGACATTTATAGACTCTAACAAATCACCTGTGTAATGCAGCCACCTCAAGTCATAACCTTGATGTGATCCAAAGCTACAATATAAAACGTACGTATCCATTAAAATAACACACTAGTTAACCAATTATATCATGCTTCTGTCAATGATTATAACAAAAATCTATTATGTAAATAATTGTTAAATCGTCATTCAAACAAAATAAATTTAACTTACTGGTAACCTGTAGATCATGTCTTTTAATTCGAACCATGTAGGGATTGTGTTCCTCTAATCTGAACAATTCCACACAAGCTTACTCTTCTTCAGAATGCTTCTTATGGTGGTCCATGCCCCTCACTGGTTTTTTAACCGTTTCTATTCCTAGAGGAAAAATCCTGTTGTATCACCATTATGTATTTCCATAAATGCGTCAAGAAAACATCGAATTGCACAGTACTGACAGTGCCCTGATGCAGGAAAGATGACGTCTAATCCCTGTTTTTCAAACAAGTACCTTGTGCATTCCTACATATTGTACATCACAATTCTTGCACGTAACAAGGATAGATAAAAAATTTCCTGTTTATGCTCGTTCACAATGGCTTATTTGCCGACGGTAGTGGCGACCGGATTTGCGCTTCAATCGGCGCCATTCCGTCGGATTCATTACGGTAGAATCCACTAGTTTCATAGAGAAACAGTGGTGATTCCGTCGTCCTCCCCGATCGGCGAAATCCGACCGGGGGGGAGAAAGTGACATGCAAATTACTCCAGGAGCAAATACGTCGACGTGAGATAATGGCATCTATGGGGACGGCGGGTGCGCCGCCAGCCCTCCGCCTCCCGCACCCCGCCCATTATTTCTCACGTCCTCGGATTTTGCGAGGCAATTCCAGGCTCGCAATACGGGTGTGAATAAGCCGTGTGAACACGGCCTTACAGTTAATGTAAGAAAAAACCTCACAAACATTATTGCTAAAGCTAGACCTGAATTTTTTAGAAGCCTCAGCAAAAGTTACATTGGTAGTGCACGATTATGTGCTCGCCACCTGTAGGATCACCAGTGGTAGGATATCCTTTGGTCTCTGCTAGAGCCCCTATCCGATAGAAATATGGACCGAGGTGACAGTATAGAGTCCTAGTGAAACGCCCTTTTAGAAAAAACATAAAACTAAAATACTCTAAAACAAATAAAACAAAAAACAACAAAAAAAAAAAAAAAAATAAAAAAACAAATATACACAAAAAAAAAAAAAGAAAATAAAAAAAAAAAAAACAAAAAACAACACAAAACATAAAAAAATAAAAAAAAAAAAAAACCAAATTGATCAATTTATTTAGCTGACACCAAATCCTTGATAGGACTTTGACACGTAAGAAGAGGAAGATGACTTTTAACAATCAAGGTAATTTCTTTAAATTGAGGGCTAAACATAGTAGAAAATACTACATATAACTCCCATCGTTTTTTATTTTTATAATTCGTTAAAAGATGTTCCCTTGGAATAGCTGCTAATTTTTTGTCATCCCGATTCAGGGTCCATTGAGGAGATCCCCGGGCACTCAATCTAGTAAACAGTTCCCGCTTACTAATGTCATATTGTTGATTGTTAGTACAATGTCTCCTAATCCTAGTAAGTTCTCCTACCGAAATATTTGCAACCACATGATGTGGATGACAAGATGTAGCATGCAAGGTTGTGTTATGGGTCATACTCTTCCTATACGGTGACTTTTCTACATAGCCATCCATATTACCCGTCAATGTGACATCCAAAAAATATACAGGGAGAGGATGCCATTCAAATGTAAATTTTAAATTAATGTCATTGATGTTAACATACTGACCGAATTCAATGGCGGATGTCTCATCCCCTCCCCACACCAGGAGCAGGTCATCAATATAACAACCATACCACCTGATGTGGGGGGAGAAGGGACATCCGCCAGAGAAAAGGTACCTCTCATCCCAGGCCGACATATAAATGTTGGCCAAAGAAGGAGAGAACCTGGCCCCCATAGGCGCTCCACGGCACTGTAGAAAGTATGCATTGTCAAAGGAAAAAAAATGATGTCGAAGTAGAAAATCCACACTTGATACAATTAATTCATTCACTGCTGTAGACTAAGGACTAAAACGTTGTAAATGTGTAGTCAATAGCCAAGTCATGTGGAATTGAAGGGTATAAACTACAAACATCACATGTTATCCATGTACAAGTAGCATCCCAGGGAGCCTGAGACAGCATGGCAACCAAACTCTTGGAGTCCTTAATGTAAGCAGGTAACTGGGTGACCAAGGGTTGAAGCAAAGCATCAATCCAGGCTCCCAAAGGTTCGCCCAGAGAACCAATGCCTGCCACAATGGGGCGTAATTGCGGTGGAAAGGTTTCTTTGTGCACTTTAGGTAACGAGTGAAAAAAAAAAGGTATTACGGGTGCACAAAAACTTACCGTATATACCGAGTATAAGCCGCCCGGTATAAGCCCAGGCACCTCTTTTGCCCCCAAAAAACGGGAAAAATTATTGACCGAGTATAAGCCAGGGGAAAAAATTAGCGGCTACTGGTAAATTTTTTAAAAAAAAAAATAGTACCAATAAAATTACATAGGAGCTTATGTCCCTCATAGGAATTATAGGCAGAAAATAGGCCCTTAGCAGGGTTAGTCCCCCAAAAGGCCCTATAGGTCCCAAAAGGCAGTAAAGGGGAGTTTTATGCCCCATAAGCAATTATAGGGATTTTATGGCCCCAAAGCAGGTAATAGGCAGGTATTTGACCCATCCAGTAAGGGGAGGCTTAGGCAGGTTTTAGGCAGCTTAGGCAGGTATAAAACAGGTATAGGGCCCGGGGTTGGCAGGGTTTTGGGAGTTTTTAGGGGAGGTTTTGGGCGGCTGTAGGGAGGATAGGGGCCGGGTGTAGGCGGTATAGGGCCTGTAGACAGGTATGGCAGCTTTTAGGGAGGTATAGGGGCCCCTTTTGTCAGGTATAAGGGAGCTGTAGGGAGGTAAGGGCCGACTGTGGGGAGGTATAGGCAGCGTAGGGGAGGTATAGAGCCGGTCTAGGCAGGTATGGCAGTGTTGGCAGGTTTTAGGGGGGCTGTAGGCAGGGAAAAGGAGCTGTAGGGAGGGTAAAGGCAAGAGGGCAGGTATAGGGAGCTGTGGCGGTTAGGGCCGGCTGTGGCAGGTATAGGGCCGGGTAGGAGGATAGGGCCGGCGTAGGGAGGGTTTGGCAGTGTTTAAGGTAAGGCAGCGTAGGGCGGGATAGGGACTGTTTTGGGCAGGGAAGGGAGCTGTAGGCAGTTTAAAAATAAAAAAACAATCACTTACCTGACCCCCGTGCTCCGTCTCCCCCGCCGCTCCCCCTCCCTCGCTCCCCCGGGTCCCGGCACTCGGCCCCCGCGGCTTGTTTTTTCCGGAAGGTGGTGCGTCATCAAGCCGCGCACGAAAGGGGTGACACACGCGCCGGCCGGGAGCCGGAAGCCGGAGTTTGCGGCCCCAGGAGTCCTGCGGGACGGAGCGCAGCTCCTGCCCGCAGTTTAATATTCCTCACCATTGGTCCGGGGATCCCTATAGGGGAAGGGGGTCGGGACAGTGCCCGGGGGCCCGCGCAGCGCCCGGACCTGTCGTCACTCGGCCTTCAGTTTTATGCGCTCCCCGGGAGCGCATTAATGAAGCGTCCCTGTCGGCGCAAGGCCTCGAGCGCCCCAGCGCCAACTGACTGGTTAACCCAGGGAGGTTTTTTCAGCTATTTTTTGTGCGAAAACTTGCTTTTTAAAAGGTATATCGGTATTTCCAAAAAAGATGAAATGATACATACGTTTATATTTGTAGCTTTGGCAGCACATGAAGGGTTAAAGGGGATTTTCCGAGACGAAAGTTTCTTAAACCCCTTCCTTAGCAAGGGAGAATGTCAACAAATCACCTGATCTGAAGCTCTGGGGTGGAAAGGGGGGGGTGAGTGAGGAATCCAAGGGGGTCTCAAAACTTAAGTGAAATAATAAACAGTAAAAAGTGGATTCTCAATACAGAAGACAGTTCAACTCACTGTCTCCCGGGTGCTTAAAACCCAAATCATTTTGCTTTCATAGATAAGAAGTGTTTTCACACAAGCGCGGCCGTCAGCTCCTGGGCGTGTAGGGAAAGCTTTGGGAAACAAAGGGGATTGAGAAATCTGTAGCTTGGTCTTCACTTTTTTAATAAATATATTTAAAAAGTGATTAAATCCCCCTTTTTGGGGTCCTTTGCCATTACATGGTGGAAAAAACCCTTTTAAGCTGTGGGGGGTGATTACACGGTGATTTGTTATCTATAAATGTCCCTGCAACAACTCGTATTTTTATGCTATTGACTAAGGAAGGTTTTTTAATTCCAAAAAGCGTTTTCGTAGTTCCCTTTTTTTGCTTTTTTCATCTGGGGGGATTTATTAAAGAAAAAATAAATTTTAAAAATTTTTACCTGAACCCCGGATTGGGGGAAACACTTTCTTCGTTTTGGTTTTTTGTTAGAGGGTGCTTTCTACCCACCCGGGACTCCAGAGGACATTTATACTCAAGGTGAGCTGACCATATATATTTCGGATCCCAACGTAGGACTTTTTTGATTAAATTCATTCCAATTTTTAGGGGACTTGAAAAGACTAAAAAAACACAATTTTGGCATTTGGAATTTTTTTCTTCTACAGTGTTCAGTGTACGGGATAAATGAAGTTATATTTACATAGATCAGACTTTGCATTAGGGTGTGCAAAGATGGCTGTTTTTAAAATGCTTCTTGCCTGGGGGAGGAAATAGGTAAAAAAGAAAAAATGGGGGATGGGAAACCTTCAAAGGCTTCCAGCTGCCATGTTAACCAATTGGGAGCCCACAATTTGGCCATGGGCACCCACGGCGCCGTTTCTCATTAATTTAGATGCCGCAGCTAAGATCTAAGGTTTTACACATGATGCAAACAAAAAAGGAGACTGGCATCCACACTGACGTGCATGCACAGAAACTAACATCGTTCTGATATAGGTGACGTCCCCCCCACACAGACCTGATTACGAGACGAAACGCCCACATCCGATATATCATCTTTCTCCTTTTGTGGCCTGGAAAGGGTTACAAAACCCATAAGGGGGGGGGAAACATAAGAAAAAATTACTGACCTGAAAATTTTTTTGAATCCCCCTTTAAAACCCTATCCCTTTGGGTCTCAATACAAGTTCGATATTATGTATCATTACTAAATTTTTACTTAAGCGCTTCATAATATTGGGTTAAAATTTTACTGTGGAGAGGGGCAAAGAACTGTGTTTCGCCAAAGGTGGAGTGTCCTGGTAGAGAAGTCCCCCAAGAGCCGGGGTTTGGGTGGGGGGAGCCAATGGTATTGTCAGAACATGGGTTGCTACAGCTGTAGGTACTGGCTGATAGCTAGCCATTATGGGTTGGTTTGCCCCAAAACAGCGCAATGGGGGGGTGGGGCCCCGCACCCCAGGCCCCAGGTTCCCTTGTAGGTTTTGGGCCCGTCCCGGGAGGCTAAAAAAGCCTGCTCTCCGGTATTGGGGGGTGGGCTGCTATCTGGAAGTTGGAGCAGCAGAGCTGGAGAGAGGCTCTGGCCCCCAGGGGCTTGAGGAAGCCAGACAGTATGGAGAGTACTGGGTTTTTTGATGGGATTAGGTAGCTACGAAAGACGGGGGTCTTGTCATCAGTTATTAGGGGCCCAGCGGCCGGGTTTTGTTTTATTTTATGTTTGTTGTGTAACCTGCTGGCTAAAAAAACGGTGGAAGCCAGTAAAACCGACCTGGTGTCGGGGTGTGCCAAACCTTCTACAAAAGAGGATCCTGTGAGCTAAATACCCCCCCGGACGGCCCAGGAGGGGTCCCGGATGCAAGCAAAGTGTCCAATACATACACAACAGTGCCTTGCGAAAATATTGCCCCCCTTTAACTTTTCAAAATTTTTTCCACAAAAGTTTAGATAAGGAAAGAAGTTGCTTCAATTTAAAGGGGATTTGATTGTAGGCCCGTTAAAAATGCACCAAAACTGCTCTGAAGAAACACCCTTAGGGGGAGTTAATACGGCTAATTTCTTTTACCCCATTTTGCTGGTTTTTCGCTTGAACGCGGCGAAATGTGCCCCGCAAATTTGGGAATCCATAGCTCTCATAAAAAAATATGGATTATCCTCGTCCCTCACGCGAAATACAATCGTACTGTATGTGTGGGGAGATAAGTGACATGTCAGTAGTTATTTTGTGGTGTTATGGGCCCCTGAGTAAAAGCATGTCTATGGAGCCGGCGAGCTGCCGCCCCCCCTCCCCCCTCCTGCTTGAGAGTACGCGCTGATCGGCAAACACATGGCGTTTTGTATGCGCCACAATTACGCCATGTGAACATAGCCTTACAAGGTATGTTATAACATAATGATTAGGGAATGGATTATTCACCTGGATATAATCAATGCTTTGTGCAGATC
The DNA here is from genome assembly GCA_025379985.1 of Phyllomedusa bahiana. NCBI lineage: Eukaryota > Metazoa > Chordata > Amphibia > Anura > Hylidae > Phyllomedusa > Phyllomedusa bahiana. The sequence continues at coordinate 72,057 of JAODAL010018569.1, forward strand.
ACTTGATCCAGTGCACGGATAGCTCCAGGACAGTGGTCTTCAAACTGTGGCCCTCCAGCTGTTGGGAAACGACAACTCCCATCTTTCATTTAAATTTAAACTATAACAGGGGCATGATGGATGTTTATTTCCCAACAGCTTGAGGGCCACAGCTTGAAGACCACTGCTCCAGGACTTGCAGAGCCAGACATATATGAGCCAAAGGCACAGTGAATCTAGCACTTGAAAAGAATGATTGAAAAAATGTGCTTTTAAGAGTTGAATGGCAGTCGCAGATAGAACTGACTTGGTCAATGAATCCACCATCACAACCTTGTGGCAATGTGATCCATCATCTCACTACTCCTACAGTAAAGAATCCCCATCTGTGATGATAGTAAACCTTCTTTCCTGGGGATGTGTTTTTATAATTTGTATTGGTAACTTATTATCCCAAGCCGCTTTTTTTTCCCTACATCAACTCCCCGTTTTTTGGGGGGGGCGTCCCGCATTTGGGGGGCCCCCCCCGCCCCCCGGGGGAGTTGGGATTCCTCCCGCCCCCCAGGCGGCGAGGGTTCTTTAAAGGCCCGCACAGGTAGTCTAGTGCGCTACTATGGCGCCGCCGGGCCGCTCCTACAGGCGGGGAAAGAGGGGCTTCGCCCGTTCACCCCCCGGAATCTCGCTGTGCAGGGGGAGGCGGGGGGGATTTTCCCCTTTCCCCCCTCCTCCCCCCGTATGTCCCGGGGGCCGGTGGGGTGCCCCCAGCACAAACAGGTCAGCGGGGCCCGGGGGAAATGGGGCGGTGCAGGGGAGTGACCGCGGGTGCTCTCAATTTCCCCCCGGTCGCGGGAGATCGCCGGAGCGGCCTTTGCTGCAGGGGCCTGGTGAGGTAAGGGATTTTTTTATTTTATTTTTATTTCTATATGGGGGGTCTGCTGGCAACAAGGGGACTCTACCTAGCAAAAGAGGGACATCTCCTGGCAAAGAGGGGACATCACCTGGGGAACAGAGGGGATACCTGGGGAACAGAGGGGGCATCTACCTGGCAACAGAGGGGTCACTACCTGGCAACAATGGGGACCTACCTGGCAAAAGAGGGGGACATCTACCTGGCAAAAGAGGGGGACATCACTGCAACAGAGGGGGACATCACCTGGCAACAGAGGGGGGCATCTCCTGGAACAGGGGGGACATCTACCTGGCAACAGAGGGGCATCTACCTGGCAACAAGGGGGCATCTACCTGGCAACAGAGGGGGCATCTACCTGCAACAGGGGGGGCACTACCTGGCAACAATGGGAGCAACCGGGCAAAAAGGGGGGGACATTCCTGGCAACAGAGGGGACATCTACCGGGCAACAGAGGGGGACATCTCCGGGCAACAGAGGGGGAAATCTACCTGGAACAGAGGGGACATCTACCGGGCAACAAGGGGGCACTACCGGAACCAATGGGGGGCACCTACCTGGCAATAATGGGGGGCACCCCCTGGCAACAATGGGGGGCCCCCCCCCGGGGCTAACAAAGGGGGGCACCTACCTGGCTACAAGGGGGCTTTACCTCCCTTTAAAGGGGACTCCTGCTTATGGGGGTTACACCGGGTTTAAAAGGGGCATTTTACCTGGCTTTCTTCCAAACCCGTTATCTTTAGGTGGAGTGGGTGTGGCTTTTTGCAGGGGCGTGGCATACCGACAAGATGCGCGCCGCCCACTAAAGTCTCCTGCTTTTTCATTTTCAAAAGTTGGCAACGATGCTTTTTTCTGAGCTAAATAACCTTAAGTTTGATAGCCTGTCTTGATACTGCAATCCACCCATTCCCTTAAGCAACATGGTCGCCCTCCTCTGCACCCGCTCAGCCATGTCCTTTTCATACACTGGTGCCCACATCTGTATACAATATTCCATATGTTGCCTCACTAGTCATTTGTATAGAGGCAACATTACATTCCTGTCTGGAGCATTTATGCCTCTTTTAATGCAACCCATGATTTTATTTGCCTTGGGAGCAGTACCTAGCATTGGTCACTGAATTTAAGACTACTGTCTACCAATGTCCCCAAGTCTTTTTTAGCTGTAGTTTCCCCAAGTCTCTCTGTAATATTCTATTCAGGGCTGTCATTAGGGCGGGGGTCCGATTACGGGTCCGGGTCCAAAGTGAAAAGAAAGGGGTCCCCATTCGGCCCCTTTTTTTTCAAAATTTTTTTTACTTATTTGAAAGAGCAGCAGGGAGACACCCGCAGGCGGACGGGAAGCTGCTTTTTCGCTGTGGATGGTCCACAGCCTGAATAGAACAGCAGCGTCACCAGCTGCTTGTGAGTATTGGCCCTGTGTGAAGCCCCCGTCTTCACAAAGGGGGGGCC
>JAODAL010018570.1:0-74389 GCA_025379985.1 Phyllomedusa bahiana
GGGGTTTTTGTGAGGCATTTTGTACAAAATACAGCAATCCCTTGGTAGTTTTTTTAAATTTTTTTTTTTACAGCGGGTCCCCTGTGCGGTATAAATGGACATGTTTATTTTTCCCTTTAGCAAGTTGATACATTAAAAGCAAAATCCCAAATTTTTGTTAATTTTTTTAATGTTTTTATTGCTTTTAAACAAAATTAAAAACATTTAATTTAAAAAGGAAAACAGGGTTTTATTTTTTCACCGCAGTCTGAGACCATAACTTTTTTTATTTTTTCTTTTTAAATGGAGCAGTAATGGGGAAATTTTTTTTGCGGGAAAAAGGGGGTTTTGCCGTTTTTTTTTGGTAAATTTTTTTTGAGGGGGGAAAAAGATTTTTAGGATCGCTTTTAAATCCCATTTTTTGGAAGGCAGGGGGGAAGAAAAATTCTCCCAACCCTTTACCCAGTTTTTTTTTATTTTTATTTTTAATGCGTTAACCATGCAAAAAATCGTGCATTGTTTTTACTTTTGGGGGGTTGAGACGATTACGGTAAATTACCCCAATTTATGTAGTTTTTTTTTTTGGGAAAAGCAAAAATTTTTTTGAAAAAAAAAGTGTTTTTATTTTTTAAAACAATATTTATGCATCGCTATCTTTAATGGGCCAGAACTTTTACATTTTTTTTTAAAAACAGAGCTGTGAAAAGGACTTTTTTTTTTGGGATGAACTGAAAATTTTAAAAATTGGTAAAATTTGGCGTTTAATATGGGGTTTTGATCGCTTTTTTTTATTCCTTTTTATTTTGTCTGCGGATGTAAAAAAAATCCGAATTCTGGGGACTGTTTTTTTTTTTTGTTTTTACGGCGTTCCCCGTAGGGTTTAAATTTTAAATGAAAGATTTATAGGGTGGGTCCCCTTACGCACGGGGCCCGATACCAAATAGGGGTATTTTTGACCCTTTTCTGGGGTGATTGGGTTTGAAAAGGGGAAAAAAAAAAAAGGGGTTTGAAACGAAATTTTTATTTTATTTTTTTGTGTTTGTGTTTTACTTTTTTACACTTTTTTTTTTTTACTTTTTCCCCACTTTTTTAACTTTTTCCCGGGGGAGAATTGCTTTAACGATCGTCAGATCGTTCATGAAAAATTGGGGTTTAAAGCATACAAGTTTATAGCCGTATGCGGGTCTCCTTTTGGGGCAACTGTCAGTCACGCTCCCCAACAATCCCTTTGGGGGGGAAACTTTAAAGTTCACCCGGGACAACCCGGTTGCTTTTAATTCAGCACCCGGGCTGCCTGGTAGGAGAAATCAGTGGGGTTTTGTTTTCAGGGCCATTACTGCCCCGGATCGCGGGCAGCGGGGAGTAAAAACCCCTTTTGCCGCCCGCAGCCGCGATTTTCGTGACCAGGGTTGTCGGGGGACTTTGGGGGGGTTAAATTCCCGCAGCCGGGAAAGTCATTTTTGGGGCTTTGGGGGGATGGGGCATAAATGCCGCGGTAATATACCGCCGGTTTCCAAAGGCCCGCGATCTTGGGCCGCGCTCCCCCCTTGTGAGGGGCCCCAAGATCCCCCTTGACGTATTTAAATACGGAAATTTTGCGGGAACCCCCTACCCGACATTCCCGAAATGGTACGGCAAATGCGGAAAGGGGTTTAAAAACCCTTTTTTGGGAACTTTTGGTTTTTTTTACAGTAGCTTCATGCCCATGGGAGACTTTAAAAACTGACCCAGTCCCTTTTATTTCTAATGGGAAGTGTTTTCTAGTTTTTTGCTCTGTAAAACCTGGGAGAAGTCACTGTGAAAGGGAAAGGTAAAAAGGGGGAAACTGTGACTATCCCCTTTGTGACGGGGTGGATCCTTTTTTTATTTTATTCACACTGATGTCCCCTTTTCATTTTTGACCCTCTTTGTGTGAAAAAGGGCCCAGACAAATGAGAATCTTTCTCTCCCAACGGGAAAGTGTCAGATGTTATTGGGCCCTAGGGGCCCAAAAGTAAAAATTTGCAGGTTTTAAAAGAATTAATTTTTTATGAAAAGGTTGTTAGGGAAAAATTTTTAAAACAAAATTTTTAAAAAATTTTTTAAAAAATGGGGTTTTAAACATAAAAACTTGGGGTTAAAAAACAATAAGTCATTTTTGTTTTGCCAAGTTTAATTTTCTCACCCAATTTTTTTTCCATTTGGTCAGCTTTTGCATTTTGGGATGTTTTAAAGAAAAACTTTTAAAACCCTTTTTTAAAAATTCCCAAATCAGGAATGACAAAAAAAAGGGCCCACACCCATACTGCGCTATCTTTTCCGGTAACATGACAACCCCCGAAGCCCGAACACCAATGGACCCCATTATAGTCAGAAGGGCCTGCTGGGCGCTGTTGGTGTCTGTTGTAAAGTGGGTCCAGCTCCACTTCTGCAACAAGGATCTAAACAGAAACTCCGACACACATGTCAAGCAGGATTAAGGCTCCGTTCACATGGATATTCTGTATACTGTTATGCTGTTCCATCATAGGAGCTGTGATAGAAGCAACCTGTCATCCATGGCGTCTGATAAACCCCATTAAGCTATTTTTCCATAAAATGTGGTGGGATCTATGACAGAGACTCAAACCAAGCCTCTTACAGCTGGCGCTGCAATATAAGGATGGGTTCACATGTAAATATACAAATATAGATTTTCCTGAGAATTGCCACCACTTAAAGGGTGCTTTCCCTTTCACAGAGTGTTTTTTTGGTGCATTTTTTAATGTGTTTTTTTGTGTGCAGAAATGTACAGCACTAATTGCTGTGTCGTTCTGCACAAAACATGTATCCAAAAACACACCAAAAACGCATAAAAAAACACTGCGTGTGAAAGCACCCTAAATATAAAACACTTTTTTTTTTTTATAACATATTCCACCTGTGGAGCCCATGTGGCCAATAACCACATTTGAAATCTAGTCCATGTACAATGCATGATGAATATTTGCACAGCACACAACAGCTGTAGGTAAACCAAACCTGAACTCGACTAAATTGATAGGGGTGTGTCTGTCAACAAGCTCGTTGACAATCTCTAATAATAACTAGCAATATTGAATGTATATTATATTATGAATATAGCTCCGGACTATAGTCTGGTGCGCCACCGTTTTGTTACATGCAGTTATATAAGTGGTAAGCAAGGGCGTTTGTATAGTTGTTATGAGACCTTTGGGAAAAAAATCCAGCCCTGGTTGGTCCCATCTCTTACTACTGGTGGTGAGAACCTGTGCAGGACTTCCCTCTCTGTGTTAGAGAATTGATCAAAGGGTCATAGAATTGGGGAGACTGGGAAAAAACAGCATCATAATGAAAGGTCCATTTTGTATACCACTCACAGGAAGTTATATCTGGTATACAACGCACTGTCCTAAAGGCATACTGGTACAGTAGGAAATGTACAAAGAACTCCTTACTTATTTAAAGGCATTGTCCAATGAACCAAAAGTCCCTCTCCCCCTCAAAAAAAATTACAAAAAATAAATAAAAAATAATTATATATATACACTCACCGGCCACTTTATTAGGTACACCATGCTAGTAACGGGTTGGACCCCCTTTTGCCTTCAGAACCGCCTCAAATTTTTCGTGGCATAGATTCCACAAGGTGTTGGGAACAATGCTCAATTGGTACCAAGGGGCCAAAAGTGCCAAGAAAATATTCCCCAACCATGACACACCACCACCAGCCTGAACCGTTGATACAAGGCAGATGGATCCATGCTTTCATGTTGTTGACGCCAAATTCTGGACCCTACCCTCCGAATGTCGCGCAGAAATCGAGACTCAGCAGACCCGGCAACGTTTTTCCCAAACTTCTACTGTCCAATTTCGATGAGCTTGGGCAAATTGAGCCTCAGTTTCCTGTTTTTAGCTGAAAGGAGTGGCACCCGGTTTTGGTCTTTGCTGCTGTAGCCCAAACTGCCTCAAAGTTCGCCGTACTGTGCGTTCAGAGATGGCTCTTCTGCCTACCTTGGTTGTAACGGGTGGCTATTTGAGTCACTGTTGCCTTTCTATCAGCTCGAACCCGTCTGCCCATTCTCCTTTGGCCTCTGGCATCAACAAGGCATTTCCGCCACAGGACGCCGCTCACTGGATGTTTTTTCTTTTTCGGACCCTTCTCTGTAAACCCCTAGGATGGTTGTGCGTGAAAATCCAGGAGATCAGGGGAGTTTCTGAAATACTCAGACCAGCCCCTTTTGGCACCAACAACCATGTCACTTCAAAGGCACTCAAATCACTTTCTTCCCCTATGATGCTCGGTTTGAAATGCAGGAGATTGTCTTGACCATGTTACATGCCTAAATGCACTGAGGTTGCGCCATGTGATTGGCTGATTAGAAATTAAGTGTTAACGAGCAGTTGGACAGGTGTACATAATAAAGTGGCGGGTGAGTGTATATAAGTGTGTGTGTGTGTATTTTATATGTGGGATTTTAAATGTTATATGTATTTTTATATATATGTTGTATATATATATATATATATATATAATATATAATATATATATAAAATATATACACCACATACATAAATATATCTCAGAAGGCTTGTCTGAGTCTTCATTATTTCCATGTTATGTTTTCTATGCTGATTGGTTTAATTTTTTTGTGTAAATAATCTTCTGCGGGATAATTTCCTGTTAAAAAGTATTTCTTTCAGAATCTCTTGATGTGCTTCTTCTATCTTCCTCCTCTCTTTCTCAGTCTCGTGCACCCGCCTGTTTCCTACCCTCTTAAAGCCATTGGAAGCACCAGGGGATGTGGCTTCAAAGGTTGCCCTGCAAAAAGCCACCCCCCCTTCGGTCACCCGATTCTCGGGCTTGAAACAGAGCTGTTTCTTGTGTTAGAAAACGCAGGGGGCCCCCACAAAAAGAATTAATTTTGCATTATCAAAGTGACAAACTGGGGATAAAAACATTCAATTTTTTTTTATCACTGAACAACCCTGTAAATCCCTTAAAATGAATTTTCTAAAGGTAATAGGTTGGCAATTGTTTGACACCCAAGCCCTCATTTTATACAGGCCCAAAAGAGTTGTTTTTTATCAATTATTTGGGATGTACCGGCATTTCAGGCCACTGCTGGTGATCCTGCTGACTGTGTGTCTACATTAGATCTATATAGGGCCCACATTTATTACTTTTTTTCACTTTTAAAATTTTTGTATTAATTGGGGAGAAAATAAGTCTGAAAAGGGAATCCCAGGGCTGTGATTTTGCCTGTTATGCTCCTAATTGTCTGGAACGGATACCCCGAGACCAGGGGCAGGAGAGATAGTAATAAACACAGGCACAATACACAAGGTATTTTATCCTATGTAAGTAATATTGATTGACATAAAACTCACTTCGCTCATCATCTCTTCCGATTTACTTCAGGATTTGGGTGAAGTTTCCCTTTAATTATACACATACATTATTAGAGGGATGCACCATGATATTATTCAATTGTATTAGCAACGGAGTTTAGGACAGTGTTGTGCTTCTGATTCAGGTTAAAGGGGTTGTCTCACTACATTAATTTGTACTGTTTTCTTGGCTTCTCTTTGAATTCAGGGGCATGTTTACTGGCTTCAACTAGGCCAGTAGAAGCCAGGTCTGTAGCTATAGCAACCAGTGCTGGCAGCCTATCCTGAGAGAGCAAACAGGTCTGTAGCTATAGCGACCTGAGGAGCTGATGCAGCGCATACAAGAGGAGATATCTAGGAATAGTTAGGACACTGTTAATGGACACATATTGCAAAGTGACTTGTTTTTGCAAGATCTTTAACATAAAAAGCAATCCTTGTAGTAAGACAACCCCTTTAATGTCCAATTCAATCCAATATCAGCAGGACACTGCTAGCACTAAAAAACTATCAAAAAGGAAATAGGAATTTTTGGAAAAGCATTTCTGTTACTTAGAATACATGAAACATTTTTGAGGTTCTTAGTTCGGGTGGGCTTAAGCAGTTTTGATCAAAAATGTGAACTAAGAACCTCAAAAATGTTTCATGTATTCTAAGTAGCAGAAATGCTTTTCCAAAAGTTCCTATGTGCCTTTTGATAGTTTTTTAGTGCTAGTAGTGTGCTGCTGATATTGGATTGTGTTTTTATGTTACACTGCCACATCAGTGTGCACCTATGCTCATTTTTTTAAAGAAAATTTTTTTGGGGATGTGCAGACCACATCCACCAGATTTGACATTTGACAACATTTGACATTTTCTGGAATATCAAATTCGACTTGAATCCTAAAGATTTGAGTCAGGTCACCTCAAATTGAATTTTGGTGAAATCACCAGAAAATCAACCCCAACTATAACCCGCACCTAAGTTGAGTTTAGGTTTAGGGCTTTTTACTAGGTTTTAAGAATTAACTTATCATTTCATGTCACCCCTCGCTCTAGATGAGGCTTTACTATACAGTATTAGTCATGTTGACTGGAAGTGACGTGCACTGGGAGCATCACAGAATGGTAATTTAACCCTTAAAAACCAGTAAAAAAAAAACCTAACCCTAAGGTTATGGTTATGGATAGTGTTAGGGATAGTATTAGGGTTAGAGAAAAAAATCAGATTGGAAAGTTTTGTACCCAATTTTTTCACAAGTTCAGTCAAACCAGTTTCCAACTGAACAGTATTATTCGTAAAGTAAAGACGTCTAATGAGACATGCAGTTCTGAGATAATGGGTCAGGAACATAACATGAGCTGTCTTTTACTTTGTCTATTAAAGGGGTTTTCTCGCTACAAAGATCATATCTCAGATTATGGGGACACTAAAAATAAGCACTTTTGTAATTTGGTTGCATAACCTAAGTCAGTTAGTATAGTAGATATGAGCTTTTCTGTGTGTCTGTTTTCTATTTCTGCTGCTGCTAGTCAGGACACGCCCCTTTTCTGTGATTGGCTCATTGGGAAACGCCCCCAGGCAGATTCCTCAGTGGGCACGCCCACTGCAATGTGATTGGCTGCCTGCACACTCTGTGTTTACTCCACACTGAGCTGTTAAAACCAAAAGTAAAACCAGCTATCTGAGAGGTCTGCTGGCTCTATACTCATCTCCCAGCTCCAAGGTGAACGATCTCAGCAATTACTGGCTGTTTAACTCATAGATCCCCTCATATAACACAGTCTTATATCCTGTGCTTCCTCTATATAACACAGTCATACAGCCTCCTGCCTGATAACAGAGGGGGAGGAGCAGTGTGCATTCCCCACATGTGTTTCAACAGTTCAGGCTGTGTCTATAACTGGTTATAGCACAGCAAGGAGCTTGTGGAGCCTGAAGCTGAAGGCTCTACAGACAAGAGACCACTGCAGGAAGCTGTAGATGTGTTCTGTCCAGACAACCTTCCCCCTCTACTGCAAATACAGAATTATGATGTCATAGCTCTTCAGTGTGGAGAGACAGCCTGCTGAGAGGAGAGACACGCCTCCTGACAAGAGAACAAGCCTGCTGAGAGGAGCGACCCGCCTCATGACAGGAGAGACAGCATGCTAAGAGGAGAGACTCGCCCCTGGATTTCAAATTCAATCTCATAGAATTAGCTGAAGAGCACGAACACTTCAAACGATAACACCCCTTGAATTTCTCACCATTTTAAAGATCTCTGCCTGCTGCCTATAAATATTTTCTTGCTTACATTTAGAGACAGTAAACCATGAAAAGCCCAGATCATATCACCATCACATAACACAAGGGTCCCTCTAGCAGACATCGTAAAGCGGCAGGCTTGGACTGGCCTATGGGAGAACATGGAAAACCCTGGTGGGCCTCTAAACATGGCAGACCGGGAGTTTCTTATAAACTGCATATACATACATGGGAGAGGCAGAAAGGTAGAGAGAAAGAGGCAAAAAGCAAGAGGCAGAGTATAACAGGCAGTTACAGTTGTTGTAGGGGGGGCCCCAGAATCAACTCCACTGATGGGCCCCAGTACAAGATTCCACTGGTGGGCCCTAGGCATCCCAGGCCGACACTGCAAAGCAGTAACCAAGCACAAAATTTATTATGAACTTTTTATTTTATAACACATAAGCTTTATCTACACAATTAAAGAAAACACCTGAAAGAATTTATAATCACACTGAAGCAAGAGTCACCACTCATTGTACAGTCTGTACTGTGGGAAATCACCAGATAAACTATGTGGACACAGGCAGTAAGTGGCCCCTGTACAAGAACAGCATATGTTCATAAGCGAAGTGTAGGGTAGTAGCTTTAATAAGCCTCTGTTGTGCTCAACAATGGTTCAACTGAGCGTGTGAAAAATATTGAGATCCTGAACCTGAATTTTTTCTCGATGCCTAAGCCAAACCCTATTCCTAACCATATGTTACGAATGGCAGGAACTCTCTTGGCATTTCCTCCGCTCTTGCTTATTAGGAAGGAGGAGTTTCTTTATTATGTCTGTCTTGCTGTTGTTAGGACTGCGCTATTGGCCCTTTAAGGATTTTGTCGCAACCTCAGCCACGGTGCGGCTTGGTGCATAATGGGTTACACACTTGAGCCAATCCGTGGCTGGGGCGGCGGTTTTAAACCGCTTCCTGTCTGCCAGTCTCTGCTGGTGATTGCTTTTGGTGTCCTAGTTGTCTGCTTTATTCTGCTGTGTTGTTTTTCTGGTTATCCGAGTTTAGTTATTCCTTCTGGTTACTCTCCCACTCTGTCCTTTGATACCTCACATTCTCCTGGTTTTACCTTGGCCTGCATGACTATTCTTTATTAAGTTAACTTACCCCTGACAAAGGAATATGTCAGGGGTCCGGCGCGGGTGCCAGGGCTGCCCGCAGCCGTTGTCCTTCTGCTCCAGGCCCGGAAATCCCGTACTCACCAGTCCCCGCTTCTGTGTCCGGCTCTGACAGCCGCAGCGCGCGTACCCGTTGCTTAAGGCGCACGCACGACGGCTGGTCTGGATTTAAAGGGCCAGTGCGCCGTTAATTGGTTATTGACAGCCACTGGTCCTATATAAGGTATACGCCCCCAGCACTCTCTGCCAGTTTGTTGGTGTGCTTACCGTGCGTTTAGAGTGTATTGGAGTTCTGTCCTGATTATCCGTGTACCAGTCCGCCTGCTTACGTTTCCTGACCTTGCCTGTCTGCTGCTGCCCTGACCGTCTGCCTGTCTCTAACCACGAACCTCTGCCGCCTGCCCTGACCTCCTGCCTGTCCCCGACTACGCCTCTGGATTACGTCTTTGTACCACGCTGTACCCCGGCCGCCATCGCAAGCAAGTCACGTCAGGGGTAGCGACCTGGTAGTCTCACGCCGCAGCAAGTCCATCCCGCTTTACGGCGGGCTCTGGTGAATACCGGGGGCTACTTAGACTCCGTTCCCTGGCGTGGCTTAACTATCATCGCTTGTGGTGGTCCAGCAAATCCACTCCTGCGTTACAGTTTGATTGTCTGTAGATTTTGTAGTAAGGGTGACGTCACCAGATCTACCATTCAGAAAAGTGAGCGCTGCCGGCTGGAGCGCATGCTGGTTAGTAAGGAGAACTATTGCAACTTTAATGTGGAATGGAGGAATAGAAGACGGGTGATCCACCTTTTGGGTAAGTCAGCATTTTTTTCTACTATTTTGGCTCACTGTTTTTAAGGTTATTTCTGTGGTGTTTGGTTGTGCTATAGGACCGATGGTGATTGTGGACATCTGGTTATATATTGACGTAGTATATTTGAATAGTTAAAACTGTCACCTGTAGTCATTTGTTACTCATTTGTTACTCAAATTGGGCCATCTATTTGTATAAGATCGTCTGGTTTAGCGCGTTGGTATATTTATTACATGTTTTAATACTTAAGATGTCATTAGCAATTTTATTCACCTATTTTTAAACAAAATATAAATTGTTCATCATAGAATAATGCCCTTATGTATCCTCCACCATCCATTGTAATTGTGAGCCATGAACTTCATTAGCTCTCCTTCAGAAGGCATCTCTCTAGCCAGCTGCTACTTTGCTCTGAGGAGGGGCAAGAACCCCGAAACAACTGTCTACAGATGAGTGAGTCTTTCTTTTAACCATGTTCACATGGCTTAAAACGGGACATATTTCAGCCCGTAATTTGCGCTGTACTGCGTTAAATACGGAGTGAAATACGTCCCATTCATTATGGTAATCCACGTTTCTCATAGAGAACTATGGATTACGTCTCCTCTCCCCGCTTGGACAATACGCCGAGCGGGGAGAGAAGTGACATGTCATTTATTCACGGCGTAAACGTGCTGAGCATAATGAATGTCTATGGGGCCGGCGGGCTGCCAGCCCCCCGCCCCAGCCCCGCTACAAAGCACACGGTGTAATTGCGGGCGAAATTACGCCGTGAATAAGCCGTGTGAGCCCTGCCTTAGAGACAACTGTTAGATTAGTATAAGACAGTTTTCTTCCTTCCCGGAGGAAAACTAATTTGCCTACTTTTTGTCATTAAACATTGCTTTATAATCTTTCTATGTCCCATTACATCTCTTCAGTCACAATCAGTACCCTCTTTGAAAGATGGGCCTTTTCTAGCTTCAGTGAAGGACTGCTATCCCTCACTAGTGTTGCTTGAGTCTGTAACTAATCACCAAGAGTATGCATACACGGTCTCTTCTTAATCATGGAAATAATTGCTGGACAGCAAACATCAGCTGTTTGGATGCTTCTAAGAAGACTATTCCAATAATAGCTAAATGGGACAACTCATTTCATGCCTTATAAGTAGTCAGGTCCAAAGTACCTCTGTCACGGTTTGGTTTGACACCTGTTTGGCCTAGCTTGTGAAATATTCAGGATGTTCTCAACCTGATTTTTTTTTCACTCTGACCCTTTCCTTAAAAGTATCCCTAATTCCAACTGTAACGCTGACCTTAGGTTGGGGTAAGGCTTAGGGTCTTTTATAGTGTTTGAGTGGGTTCACTTACCTGGTCTCACGGCGCTGTCGCTCTGACATCACTTTACATTCAACGTCACATAGGTAACCCTAATGTAACATTGGGCTGGAAGGGATGTCAGAAGGAAGTGATGTTAGAGCGACATCACTGCAGGACTAGAAGTTCCCAGGAAATTACTGGTACAAATCCAGTAAAGACCCTTACTCTTAACCCCAATTTAGGGTTAGGGTCACAGCGCTGTAGTACTGAAAGTATCTGCTTTTCCTGTACAAATCCAGTAAAGAACCTTTAATTCTAACCCCAATTTAGAAATAGGGTTATGGTCATTAATTTTGTGAATATCATAAAAAATCAATTAGAGCTGACCCGAATCTAAGCGTCCAAATTAAGGTTGAATGATTGATTTGATTTCGACTCAAATTTGAAGAGCAACATTATCCCTAACTCTTGCTGGGCCTTGTACAGCAGCACAGGTTTATATGTACTGAATGCTATTCCTAGTGAAACATTTTCTTTGACTTAAGCTAGCAATAAGTGGAGGTCTCGTCTCAGGGGCCACCTACTGTCACTAGAATAAATGGGCTGCAAACAATTGACTTAACTTCTGAGTAAAGTTGATGGAACCCAAAAGACAATGCACTCTCTATCTGGTATGTCACAGCCCTTCCATTCTAGCAATTGTTGGGGTCCCTCTCATGGGCCAAATTCATATAGAAACACAGGAAATTATCTTCATACAAAACTCTATTTATTAAACATGTCCACTCTAAACATACATATAAAATATGCTACTTTCACTTAGTAGACAATAGTCCGTGATGACCAGTTAGTTCCCAGCAGTGAAAAACATGTTAACTCCAGTGGCGTCCGCTGCTCAGGGAGCCAAACTGTTGAGAGTAACAGACAGGCGGAGTCCGTACGCGAGCATGTAATGTTTTAGGAAGAGCACCTCCCCTTGCTCAAGCACCTCCCCTTTCTCAAGCTTGAGAAAGGGGAGGTGCTCTCCCTGAAACGTTGCACGCTCGCGTACGGACTCCGCCTGTCAGTTACTTTCAACAATTTGGGTCCTTGAGCAGTGGAGTTAACATGTTTTCCCCGTTGGGAACCAACTGGTCATCACGGACCATCGTCTACTAAGCGCAAGTAGCATATTTTATGCACGATTCAATTTTGTATGTTTAAAGTGGACATGCTTAATAAATAGAGTTTTGTATGAAGATAATTCCCTGCATTTGTATATGAATTTGGCATACCAGAGGAGTACGAGGAACTCCTGAAGTGCAGTTGCAGTGAGTAGATCAGAACTTTTTAACCCTAATACTACCAGTCTTACGATTGATGGTTCCTCTCATGGGCACCATCAGCTTCTCTTCTGACCTCCATCGAGTGTCTGGAGTGGTTAGGAGGTCTGTGTACCCTTGAATAAAGCAACGACTTGCACTCAGTTATCATGTAGTGGTTTATTTCTAATCTATTGTGAAACAAGAAAAGAATGGGAAAAAACCAGCAACAGTCAACTTGTGTCAGCTTTAGTCAGCAATCCTGAGCCAGCGATGATAAACACCTCCACCGGCTCTGGCATTTATCAGTACTGCAATATTATTACCACATACAGTCACAGCTTGGCTACCGTTATCATTGAAGAAAGGCCCAGCTAATCTTAATGGTTTGTAAAGCCGTTACCTGCGTTGGTCTGACATTTATCATGATCACTTTACCTCATAGGCCTAACACACAAAAGGTCTTTTATCTACAAGGGACATCACTATGAATTATTATTTGCAGCTAGGTAGAAAATTGTGTGTTGCAGATACCTTTTCTCATTATAAATCACGCAGTCACATTCCGCCATTCGGCTACATAAAGCTGCTGAGCTCGGGCTTTTTTGCCACTCTTTGCTCTTTTAAGCCTGGAGAAAATATTGCGAACTGATGCACTAAAAAGCGTAATATGATTTTTTTTCTTCCCCTCTTGTGTTATGTACCTTTGCCTTCCTGTACTAGAAGAGTTTACGAGGTTCTGTCCAATTGAAAATGGATAAGAACAAGAAAATATTAAAAAAAAGCATTATTTTGTAGGTGTTTGTATGGATTTTGCTTGACCTTGTGAGGGATAGTGTCTCCTAGATAAAGTTAAGTTATTCATGTGTAAACTATCATGGCGTCTTTTATGCTTCGATTAGTCTTTTTGAGCATTGGAAATGGTTTTATCGCAGAGCCATAAGGACGGACTGTGCCGGTGTTTCATGGCTTGATAAGCGCTGTCTACGGTTTTATTAGTATCTGTTTGAATTGGGGAATGTAAATCGGTCCTTTTATTGGGGACAGAATAAGATCTGGAGGATCTAGACAACGTCCATCTCTACAGTGTAGCAATTGGTGCAATAAGATGGAAGAACATTATGGAGGTTCAGATAAGCTGTGGTTCTTAAGACAGGTTCAACTTTTTGCCTTTTAGAGCTTTGGAAGACTTTTTATGACAACGTTGGGCTAACTCATGATTACGACTAGTAGTCTTCCATCACTTACTAGGCTGGGGGACGTCTATAATGTGATGAAGGTGGATACAATCACTCATTTTAAGTTGATTGTGCCTATCACTGTCACCTCTCAAAAATTACCCATATTCAGGGATAGCAAGTGACAGCGATGGAGCTTGAGTGGGGATTACTGGTTTCTACACTAATATTGGTTCATAGCTTTGTAAGGAATATGACAAAATACTGTCGGAATTCCGATGACATTTTGTCATTGCAGGACTGCTGTTTTTGACACAGAGTTACGCAAAAACCACGTGCGGTTTCCGGATTTTGCATTGGCCTTGTATACTCAATGTTTGGGACATCCAAGCAGAATCTGGTGGAATATATAATCTGTAGCGTATTCTACTGGATTTTTCATGTGACGGTATTAAACCTGTGCTGTATAGACTACATAATGTGTTATCTGTATTCTACAGCTTATGATTCCCCAAATAATAAATATGTCGTTTTTGTGTTAAAGGGGTTTTGACACGAGTGGGGAGCATGTCCTTCACTCGCGGCGCTGGCTGGAGAGCTGAGTCCTCCACTAGCAGCGCCGGCTGGAGAGCTGGCCGCGTGGGCTTGCGCACTCAGTCTCCATTCTATTCTATAGGATTTCTGAGTACAGTTGAGCGGTGCGTTCGGCTCTGCTCGGAACTTCCATAGAGCAGAATGGAGAGTCGTGCGCAAGCGTGACCGACTCTCCAGTCTGCACGGAGGGTTTCAGGGGGCCCTTTCCCGAGATAGGAGCGGGTCCCAGAGTTAGGAACGCGCACATATCAGATATTGGTGGCATATCCGAACAATATGCCATCATTGTCTATGGTGGGAAAACCCCTTTAAGCTATAGTACCGTGAAAAAAAACAAAAATATTTTCTATTTTGGACATTTGCACTGCAGCGCCACTTTCTGTGACCAATAACTTTTTTGCACTTCCACCCATAGACCTGAGTGAGGGGGCATTTTTTGTGGGCTGAAGTGTACTTTTTATTGGTACCATTTTTGGCATGGATGCGACTCTTGTGATCACTTTTATTTAGAGGACCCTTAATGACCAACAAAAATTTATATTTTGGTGTTTGGAATTTTATTTTCTTCTATGTTGTTCAGTGTATGGGAGAAATGATTTTATATTTTAATAGATCAGATTTTTTACAAACGTGTAACTTTTTTATTATTTGTTTATTTTTATTTGTAAAATGGTGAAAGGGGGGTGATATGAACTTTTAATATTTTACATTTTTTTTATACTTCACTTTTTTTCTTCACTCATACTTTGAGTCCCCCATAGGGTGCTTGACCACTAGGGGGTGCGATCATGTGTGCTCCCTTTTGCATAAACAATACTGAAGGGTGCACAAAGATGGCAGTTTTACTACTGGTGCACTAGTATCACTGAAAAGATAATTGAGATCAGTATTTTAAGTCAAATAGAGAAATCCATATATTGTATAGACTCATTACAGTATGAATGACAAGGTTTAATATAATACATTTGTGAGCCCTATAACAAATACAAAGATAGTCCTAGAGAACCCCTTTAATTTTCAATAATATTCAAATTTTTTGAGATGTACTAGTACTTCCTGCCTGAGGCAGGAAGTAGTAAAATGACAAACATGGCGGCTAGGAAAGCCTTCACAAGGCTTCCAGCCCCCATGTAAACCGATCGGGGCCTCGTGATCTCGCTGCGGCGGCCCCCAATAGTTGTGAAGAATGGTGTGTGTCACCATTTCTCATTCATTTAGATGCTGCGGTTGTGATCGCTGCGGCATCTAAGGGGTTAAACAGAACGAAATGGAGCCGGTCCATTCCGTGCTGTTACCGGCGGGTGTCAGCTGCGATAAGCAGCCAGTTCTTGTTGCTTGTGTAGCAGGATCCTTGCACGACACACCTACAAAGCCCCCTTCCTGACACTGTGACATAAGTTTACATCCAGTTATTTTAATGGGTAAATCATAGTAACAATGTATTGTAATTTTATGCTAAATAATAAATATTAGTATCAATCTGTATAAAAAATATAATTTTTGTATCTTTTCTTTTGCAGCCAGGATATAAAAACCTCATGAAAATGTAGCGGATTTAAAAAAAAAAAAAAGAAAAAGAAGAATAAATTGAACACCATTACGTATAAACAAAATACGGAGAATTATACAAAGGAAGCAAATTTGTGCTCTTGACGTTGATCTTGTCCGCGGCTCGAAATAACCTTCGTATTAAAGATTTTGCATTGTAAATTGATAAATGAACTAAACACATTAAGCGGCCTGTGTGTGCTCAGTGAATACTGTTCTTTACACTGAGATGCTTAGCTTAATCTTGCAATGTTTTGCATAGATAACATTAATAAGTGAATCTGCTCTCGGAAAACTTGAGCGCTAATGTATCAAACTCCAGGTGTCGGAGACAGAGGGAAATAACCAATAATAGTCATTTTTTAACATATTTAATGGCACTGATTATGCAATATGCAACTCTAAATGGCTTATAGCACATTGTAGCATGGTTCCATCCCATTGGCTGCAGTAGGGTGCAGGCAGATGGATGACAGTGACAAGGAGGAAAGTGCTTTTGCTTATCCGTGCGTTAAGATGCCATCCCGTAGCACTGCGTACTGCAGACACTTCATTAGGATGCCAGGGTAATGGTAGACTACCACTCAAAGTGACACCCCATTTCCTGCTTACTGAGCGCTTCAACCTCAGCAGATGTCAACAATCTCCGAGTGCTACAGAGCAGACCTAAGTTTCTTGTTGCTCCATAGCGTCAGTTGTTTCTCTCTTCCGTGGAGCCAAGCACTCTGTGCCCTGTGTGCTCCAGGCGTGCCGAGACCTGGAACCCTCATGCAGAGAAACATAGTGGGCCGCGGGCTGTGTGGTGCCAGGCATTACATCCATACATCATATCAATTTCATTGGCACTGTCATGCCCAACGTGACGGCCAATTATTTATCTCATTCTAGATTAGTCGTTGTATGATGACAAGCGGTCGGTCTTTCAGTTCCTCTCCATTTCCAAGATCTCTGCTTGCTGCCAGAGAATTTATGCTTCCTTGCAAAGGCTCAAAACTAAAGGGCATGTATATACAAGGGAAAAATCTGCAGACTATGGCAAAGAACTAAGACAATCTGAGGGACACCTGTACGTTTTAGCAGCAAATCTCTAGCTCATGTCCTATGGAATTGGATGCAGATCAGCCAAATTCAATGGGGACAATTCTCATCCAGGCCATAACTAAGCCATAGCAGGCATGGCAGCTACTATGGGGCCCAGACAGTGTTGGACTGTAGTGTCTGGCCATAACTATAGCCATAGGAGGCATGGCAGCTGCTATGGGGCCCCGACAGTGTTGGACTGTAGGGTCTGGCCATAACTATAGCCATAGGAGGCATGGCAGCTACTATGGGGCCCCGACAGTGTTGGACTGTAGTGTCTGGCCATAACTATAGCCATAGCTGGCATGGCAGCTACTATGCGGCCCAGACAGTGTTGGACTGTAGTGTCTGGCCATAACTATAGCCAGAGCAGGCATGCCAGCTACTATGCGGCCCAGACAGTGTTGGACTGTAGTTTCTGGCCATAATTATAGTCATAGGAGGCATGGCAGCTACTATGGGGCCCAGACAGTGTTGGACTGTAGTGTCTAGGACCCACCAGTGAAGATGATTCTTGGGGCCCACCCTACAGTACATGACTGCACACACTGCACATGCCTCTTAATTACTGCTTCTCTTTCTCTGCTCTTCTCCCTGAAAAGTAGCCCCATGCCCATCATGCCCAAGGACCCATGGGAGGTTTCTGCTGCTTCCCTCTGGACCAAGCCAAGCCTAAGCCCAGAAGTTGATGAGGGCCCACTCAGGTCTAAGAACATTACACTTTTTTGTAAATATTAAGGGGTTTTAGCATCTAGAAGTTTTTTTTACAGACCCTGTTCTTCACATCCAGCTTCAGTCTCACATTTTCTGTTTAGGCTGTGGGTGGTTCTACAGCTTCAGAATCCCACTTTCTGTCCAGGCTGTGGGCGGTTCAACAGCAGTGACTGCCATTTCAGCTCTGCTATTCCTAGCTGAGCCTGTTAAAGGGGCATTGATGATGGAGGGGTCTACACAGCAAGGCACAAGGCTACAGAGCTGTAAAGGGTAAACGTTTGTGAGTAAGAAAGATAAACAAGCTCCTGTGAAGCTGATAAAATACAGCAGGGAGTAACACCACCATCCTGGCCAGGACTGCTATGGCAGAGAGAGGTGATTGGTAACCCAGGAAACCTTCTGTACCAAGCAGGAGATAAGAACTGCTCTAACTCTGAAACTAAGCAAAATCAGAACAACAATGTAGTTGGCAATAATTTTTACTTACGGTATTTTTGTCTAAATGTTTAAAGCCAATCATTGTGGTGAGAATTCCCCTTTAACAAGGTTGTGGTTTTCTGCTATCTAGCACGACTTTGTGGATTCTTTGAGATCTAATCCTAACTGTAACTACACCTCTTTCCCTAAATTGTGGCTTATGAGTGGAGTATTTAGGGCTTTTTAGGATTAATTTAACTCTCCAGCGGCACTGTTGCTCTAACATAAATTCCGCTCTGATGTCAATATCAGCCTAATTTTCCACAGGACTGGAGGTGATGTTGGAGCAACTGCTGGACCCAGAAGACTAACATAGAGGTTAGTTAACGTTAAAGAGGCTTAAAAACCCCGACCCTAACCCCAATTTAAAGTCAGGGTTATGGTTTGAGAAGATTTTTTTGGTGATTTTTTTGCCAACAATTGCACTCTATTTTTGTTACAATTTGATATTAAACCAAATATGATGCTCAGCACTGTTCATTGGTTTTGTTATTGTATATATATAGACACACACTATATAGTTTTATAGTTTAAATATTTCACTACAATGAGTGGTGGAGGGCCCTACTAATTTTGCTATGGGGCTCTAGGAATTCTTGTTGCACCCCTGCTATTTGACATGGTGTCTAGGTGGAATTAGCACTAATTCTGCACTAAAAGTGTCAAGTTATTTCTATTATTGAAGCTTAAACAAAAAAAGACTTTATTTCTCACCCAAACAATCCGCTCTGTGCTATTCAAGCTGTCTGTCCCAAAGACGTGTCCTCTGCCCGTCAGATGCACCGGTCCTGGGTTCACGGCAAACAAACTCCACAATAATCTCCAAAAGGATACGAATGGACCAGCACCTCAAAAACGTGGAAAATGCTTTACTTCATCTTCACAAACAGGTGATAAAAATCCAAATAGGGAAACAAAGCAAAAGCGTTTCGGGCAACCTTTGCCCTTGTTCACAGGTTGCCCGAAACACGTTTGCATTGTTTCCCTATTTGGATACTTATCACCTGTATGTGAACACAAAATAAAGCATTTTCCACGTTTTTGAGGTGCTGGTCCATTCGTATCCTTTTGGACATTATTTCTATTATACTACACTCACCGGCCACTTTATTAGGTACACCATGCTAGTAACGGGTTGGACCCCCTTTTGCCTTCAGAACTGCCTCAATTCTTCGTGGCATAGATTCAACAAGGTGCTGGAAGCATTCCTCATGTTCAAGAAACCAGTCTGAGATGATTCCAGCTTTATGACATGGCGCATTATCCTGCTGAAAGTAGCCATCAGATGTTGGGTACATTGTGGTCATAAAGGGATGGACATGGTCAGCAACAATACTCAGGTAGGCTGTGGCGTTGCAACGATGCTCAATTGGTACCAAGGGGCCCAAAGAGTGCCAAGAAAATATTCCCCACAACCATGACACCACCACCACCAGCCTGAACCGTTGATACAAGGCAGGATGGATCCATGCTTTCATGTTGTTGACGCCAAATTCTGACCCTACCATCCGAATGTCGCAGCAGAAATCGAGACTCATCAGACCAGGCAACGTTTTTCCAATCTTCTACTGTTCAATTTCGATGAGCTTGGGCAAATTGGAGCCTCAGTTTCCTGTTCTTAGCTGAAAGGAGTGGCACCCGGTGTGGTCTTCTGCTGCTGCAGCCCATCTGCCTCAAAGTTCGCCGTACTGTGCGTTCAGAGATGCCCTTCTACCTACCTTGGTTGTAACGGGTGGCTATTTGAGTCACTGTTGCCTTTCTATCAGCTCGAACCAGTCTGCCCATTCTCCTTTGACCTCTGGCATCAACAAGGCATTTCCGCCCACAGGACTGCCGCTCACTGGATGTTTTTTTCTTTTTCGGACCATTCTCTGTAAACCCTAGAGATGGTTGTGCGTGAAAAATCCCAGGAGATCAGCAGTTTCTGAAATACTCAGACCAGCCCTTCTGGCACCAACAACCATGCCACGTTCAAAGGCACTCAAATCACCTTTCTTCCCCATACTGATGCTCGGTTTGAACTGCAGGAGATTGTCTTGACCATGTCTACATGCCTAAATGCACTGAGTTGCCGCCATGTGATTGGCTGATTAGAAATTAAGTGTTAACGAGCAGTTGGACAGGTGTACCTAATAAAGTGGCCGGTGAGTGTATATCTCAATTCCTATCTACGCAGCATGAAGTGTAGATTCCACGGAAAACCATGAGATATAGATTTGATGAGTTTTTTATGCAGACTCCAATACATCTATGTGAAGAAAAAACCTGTGTGTGAATGTAGACTAATACTTCTCCCAGCTGGTGTAAAGCTTTGTGTTCATTCAATCCTTTAGGAACTAAATTATCTGCAGCACAAACCTCTCTCCTGTCATTGCTACAATGTATCAGTGCAGGTAAACTGTGTACAAACAGCTCACGTGGGATCTACTAAATTGCTTGTTAATCTGCTAGTTGTGCAACATACTAGTTCTGTACTATCTCAGTCTCACAATGTACACAGTAATGTTCCTATTCACTAACAACAAGCAGAGATCCTAATAATAATTAATAGGATGACGTCTATTTGAACATTGCAGAATGTTTCATTTCCCAATTTTAAATATTTACTGCATGTAAATTCTTCCAGCGCCGCCGCTGCTTCTGTCCGATGACGCCACGTCCATGTGACCCTGCAACCATTCACAAGCTGCAGCGGTCTCTTCCTAGAGATGCGGCACATGACTACTGGGGCCTGTGATTGGCTGCAGTGGGCGCCCTCGGATTGACTGTGGCACAGGAATGAGTGGGTTTAAGGGGTAAAGGTTTTATTTTTTTTATATTTTATAATATCCCCGAGTGACAGATGAGCATTTCTTTAAAAAAAAAAAAGGAAAATCTCAGGTGGATGAGGTTATGTTCCTTCATGGTCCAAAGCTGCAGTGAACATTATCCTGAGCTCTAATAGGAAATAAAGATCTCCCTTTGTTATCATTTGGTTAATTCCTTTCTTTATTCCTTTCTTTTTGTTTCAATAGTTTTCTACAAAAAAAAAGAAAAAAAAGGAAATATCCCCCTTGATGCACAATACATTGTATATATAGAATTGAGCTACATAAAACTTAAAGGGGTTTTCTCACTACAAAGATTAGCTTTTTACATGAAGGGACAGTTAAATTAAGGCTTTTTTTTTAAATATACATTGGTTAGTAGATTTTACTTCAGTCATGAGATAAGAGCATTTTTTTATGTGCTCTGACTTCACACAGTTCTCTATGGTTATCTGCATACCAGAAGGACATCTTTTATCTGATTAGCTGAGAGCAGAGAGCAGGGAGTGAGTTCACCCCACTGACAGACTGAGATGGCAGCAAACTAATTATCTCTAACAAGATTAGCATCACTAAACAAAAAGGACATGTGCTGTGAGGACTGAATAGCATGGCTTTATCTGTAATCTTGCTAGAGATAACAATCTCCTTCAGTGTCTGAGTAACTTCTCCCTAGAAGTTGAACACTGCTGTAAACCACCCACAGCCTGAGGAGACAGAGTAAGTGCAGAACTACTAAAACTCAGTGAAACAACACAGTGAGAAAACCCTTTTAACACCTTAATGACAATGGGTATAAATTTACGTCCCAGTGCTGGTAAGGGGCTTTGTAGCAGAATCTCCCCACAAATTGCAACTAACACCCGTTGGTTATAGCATGGGATGGAGCCATCTCCATCGCGTGCTATTTAACCCTTTAGACACCATGGTGTCTAGATGGATGAGAAACGGTGCCGCACATCATTCCTTACTCCGATCTGGGCCCCAGCGGCAAGATTGTGGGGCCCAGATTGGTTAATATGGCAGCTGGAAACCTGGTGAAGACTTCTATCACTGCCATGTTTTTTCCTTTTACTACTTCCTGCCCCAGGCAAGAAGTATTAAAACAGCCACCTTTGTACACCTTAATGCATTGTCTATATAAAAGATTGCACCCCCTAGTGGCGAAGCACCCTAGAGGGACTTAATGTTAGAGTTAAAAATAAAAAAAGTTTATAAGTGTAACCAAAATCAAAATCAATAAGTTACATGTATTTTTTATCGCCGCGTCTGAAAAAGTCCAATCTATTAAAATATAACATCATTTCCAGCTGGAAGCTGGAAACGACTTTCTATATTGAGGGCAGGAGCTTCTTTGGTCATGGACCTTATACACAATGTGCCAGAAAAAGAAATGGTACTCAAAGGAGCCGCTCATCCTGGCACATGTAAGAGCAGTTAAGGACATGTAGTACCGCACTGTACTGTAGAGAGGAGCTATACACCGACAATCACTATATGCACCTCACTAATATACAGTATGTAAGAGCAGTACAGGAAATGTAGTACCACACTGTACTGTAGAGAGGCGCTATAGACCGCGAATCACTGCATGCACCTCACTAATGCATGTAAGAGCAGTTCAGGACATGTAATACCGCACTGTACTGTAGAGAAGTGCTATACACCGACTATCACTATATGCACCTCACTAGTATACAGTATGTAAGAGCAGTACAGGACATGTAGTACTGCACTGTACTGTAGAGAGGTGCTATAGACCGCCAATCACTGCATGCACCTCACTAATGCATGTAAGAGCAGTACTGGACATGTAGTACTGCACTGTACTGTAGAGAGGTGATACTAGACTGCCAATTACTGCATGCACCTCACTATTGCATGTAAGAGTAGTACAGGACATGTAGTATTGCACTGAACTCTAGAGAGGGGCTACTAAACTGCCGATCACTGCATGCACTGCACTAATACATGTAAGAGCAGTACAGGACATGTAGAACCACACTGTACAGTAGAGAGGCGCTATAGACCGCCAGTTACTGAATGCACCTCACTAATAGAGGCAAGAGCAGTACAGGACATGTAGTACCAAACTGTTCTGTAGAGAGGCGCTATAGACCGCCAATCACTGCATGCATAAAGTACAATGTTCATGATAATTGGTTGGATCTTCCATCAATTTGCCGTAAATCAGCAGTGTCTGTGACATTGTGTTGTAATTGAGGATTCAATATACTATGTCCCGGTAAAGACCATTGTATGGTGATAATATTGTATTCTGAAGCCACTGTATATTTGTATTCTTCAACAAGAAGGTAATCCTGGGGATGCTCACACTGCGTTTTTGGGCCTTTTTTTTAGCACATTTTATGCACTGAAAAACGGCCCAAAATCAGCCTCAGACAAGTCTCGAATCATTCCTCATTGAATATAATGTAAAATACGCCTTGTCTCTCACACAAAGCGTATCTAACATTTATAATTGTGAGCCGTTTTGCGGACACAGTTACAGCAGTGAAAATAAGTGACTTAAATTCTTGCGGTGTTTTTCGCTTGTAAAATCCAGATATGAAACAATGTGGACAAGATTTTTTTAAAAATATTCTTCAAAACATGCTTCAAAATACACCTCAAATTAGGTGTTTTTTTGAAGCAGATTTGGAAGCTGATTTGTGTAAATTTACACTTCAAAATCCACTGTGTGAACATAGCCTTATAAGTAGAAGAGAAATGTTTGTTTTCTTGAAATAAATGTAAGGCAATGTCTACACAGCAATGTTAAAGTGCTGTACAAAATCCGCTGGACCGCACCACATCACCATTTTTTGCGTGGTTTTTACGAAAAAAAAATCAGTTTTCGGATTTCTCACATCCTCAGTACATTGGAGCTACGTGAATCCTGCGGTATATAGAACGTGTTCTACATTCCGCCGGACAGATGTCGGTTTAGGAAAATTATTAAAAAATCTGTGCTGTGTGTTGAGGTCTACACAGCACTAGCTTCAGTCGGATTTTGGGCGGATTCTAAATACTAAATCCACCCAAAAAAAAAAACTGACCAAAAACCTGAGCTGTGTGGACAAAGCCTTATTATCTGCAACCTAAACTTCTTGTAGCAACCAGAGTAGCAGAAATCACAGCAGCGGCAGAACTTCTTATGGGAGATAAAAACCATGAAAGGGAAGGTGTCATCAAACAACTACTAATTACCTAACTCATATTTTTATGTTAAACACATTTTTTCTAACTTTTGGTTATTTTTATTTTGAAATTTGTCATATCAATTTCAATTTTTTTTTCAAAAACTCTGAAATCCTGCACTTCTCACCTTGTCCACAAGGCTTATAATAGTCTGACACTAAGGGCCACATGTATGAAAACTGTCTAGGTCTAAAATTCATAGCAACCAATTAGGGCGCCCTCTAATTTTTCCATAGCACTATATGAACTGAAACGGGCGCTCAGATTGGTTGCTATGGCTAAGACAGTTTTCATACATGTGGCCTTAAGTTCTGTAGAGAAAACTTTTCAGCAGTCTCCTCATTATCAGCAGAGGCAAAATTACACTGAAAGGTGACACCAATGTGTAGAGATAACACAGGATCCACCATTCACAATAGGAGTTGTCACAACTCCCCCTCTGCCCTCCCTGCACACTGACTTCTTTCCAGGTCACAGAGCATGCCCACAGCACTCTCCTCTAGAAGTCAATGGGTCTGTTCCTGTTCACAGGCTCCTATGTCCATGTAGCTATAGTAAAGCATCTCTCTTAACGCTGTTCAAAGCAGCTCAGACAAGATGGCTGCCTTATAATCATATACAGAAAACAAATAAACAGAAATCTACAATCAGAAAATTAAAAGAACTAAGAAGAAAAGAATAGGTATCAGTATCTCATTTTAATTAGTGAAAAAAATGTATTGGTGATGGACTCCCTTTAAATTCTAGTCTAATCTCATCCTACCTAATCCAAAAACCTGCAAGCCAAAAAAAAATATTTAATGGCTCGTCATTATGTTAGGAGGACACAGCTTGGATACCTGGGACTCTGCAACATTGTATCAATTTGTTTAATTGCTTTCCTTTGTAATATATATGTATTTTTCAACAAGAAAATCCATTATAGGTAGAAGGGAAATGTTTACTTTCTTGAAATAAATGTAATTATCTGCAATCTAAGCTCCTCGGAGCAGCCGCTATTTATGCCACAACACCATGTTTGAGGGGTGGACATGGTTTTATGACTGTTTATTGTATCAACTGAATAATACTAGCGCTGGCCTTTTGACTTTGAACCACTACCAAATTTCAGGCTGTGAGGAAATTGTTGTACATTTCCTGATAAATTGAGTTAACCAGACATTAAGTGAGCTTTAAGAAAACAAATGGCCCATCTTTATCACAGGTGGACACTGATGACTTAATGGGGCCTGGGCTGATTGTATCAATTCTAATGGCTTGACGGGAAGCATTAGGGGTTTTTTTTTTTTTTTTTGTGTACATAAAAAAACAAACACAAAAAAACCTGGCATTGTGAATCCTGCTAACACAGACCTGTCAGGCGTTCTGCATCCCTCAGTGTAAGGAAGCAGATGTTTGTGTGTATACTATGAACTGGCATTGGAGCAAGCGACAGATGCCTGTATAAATGCCAGGTTTGTGAATTTTTACTGCCGGAGCATGTTCTGAGGAAGTACAGTCCTGCCCTCTATCATAGGTAGTTCCCAGAGGAACCGGCTCCACCACAGCCATGTTTACGCATCTCCTAGTAACCGGCTGCGTTGGTGGACGCCGAAACCAGACATGCACAGTAATAGATTTCTGGGCTAAGTATAGCTGAAATTTATATTGCGACTGGATCATGATGTCAGGAAGAAAATAAGCAAAGTGGAGGGCGAAGGAGGGTACGCGGTCTGCTACGCTGCATCATGACCGTGACCAGAGGCATGGACGGAAGCTGCAATCCGGGAAGCAGAAAGAACTGCTGCTGCAGAACATCTTGTGGGAGATGGAAGCGTTTGATATTATTTTGGTCTAAGCTCATTCTACCTTACAGAACCCCCCACCCCCACAAAAAAAAAAAAAAAAAAAATTATCTCTTGTTTTTGCTTTAGGGCATGTCCACACGGCAAGGGACGGCTGCAAAACAGGACAAATATCAGTTGCATAAACTGTCTGGTATTTGTCACTTGCCGTGTAAACGGCCCCTTAGGGTGCTTTCACAC
This sequence comes from Phyllomedusa bahiana, assembly GCA_025379985.1. Lineage (NCBI taxonomy): Eukaryota > Metazoa > Chordata > Amphibia > Anura > Hylidae > Phyllomedusa > Phyllomedusa bahiana. The sequence goes on from JAODAL010018570.1 coordinate 25,761, forward strand.
GGTGCGTTTTTAACGCGTTTTTTTGTGCAGGAAGGCACAGCAATTAATGCTATACATTGCTGCACAAAAAAAGGCATCAAGAACGCATCGTGTCAAAGTACCCTTAGGGTCAGGGGCGTAACTACAGGGGGAGCTGACGTAGCAGCTGCCATGGGGCCCGGGACCTTAAGGGGCCCGCTGCTGATATGTCTGCTCCCTGTGGTTCGACTCCTGCGCATGCTCTCTGGGGCCCGGAGACAAGTGTGAAACAGGGGGGCACGCTGAGAGCAGGCCCCTCTGTTTCACCAGGAAATCAGGGCTGTGCTGCCATACACACAAAGAGGAGCTGCCCTGTGTGCGGCCCCGAGTCACATATCTGCACATAGAGCGGTTTCCTTACTTCTTCCCCCAGGCCCCCCCCTCTGTGTCTGCAGCCGGGATTACAGATGACATCAGTGAGGCTCGCCCACATGGAGCTGAATCCTGAAATCATCCCGGCTGCAGAGGAAAGCCCGTGCGCAGAGAGAGGGAGGGCCCTGCAGTCACTGAACAAGTAAGTGTAAGGAATATGTGACTCGGGGCTGGGCCTCTCCGCACACAGGGCAGCCCCTCTTTGTGTATAAATCTTTCAGGCCTCACAGAGCCCTCATACAGAGCCCCAGGCACCACAGCCCCCTTACAGATTCCCCCTGGAGCCCCAGGCCCCCATACAGCCCCCCCCCAAGAGCCCCAGGCCCCCATACACGTCCCCCTGGAGCCCCAGGCCCCTATACAGGTCCCCTTGGAGCCCCAGGCCCCCATACAGCCCCCCGTGAGCCCCAGGCCCCCATACAACCCCCCCACCCGGAGCCCCAGGCCCCACAGCCCCCATACAGGTCCCCCTGGAGCCTCAGGCCTCAGAGCCCCCGCTGGAACCCTAAGCCCCCATACAGTCCCCCTGGAGCCCCAGGCCCCCATACAGGTCCCCCTTGAGCCCCAGGCCCCCATACAGCCCCCCGTGAGCCCCAGACCCCCATACGGCCCTCCCCTGGAGCCCCAGGCCCCCATACACCAGCCCTGGAGCCCCCGGCCCCCCTACACCCCCCCCTGGAGCCCCCGGCCCCCCTACAGCCCCCCGTGGAGCCCCAGGCCCCATACCGGTCCCCCTGGAGCCCCACAGTCCCCATACAGGCCCCCTGCATCCCCAGGTCCCCATACAGCCCCCCTGGAGCCCCAGGTCACCATACAGCCCCCCTGGAGCCCCAGGCCCCCTATACATGACCCCCTAGACCCCAAGCCCCCATATAGTCCTCCCTCCTGTCCAGGTCCCCAGCCCCCATACAGGCCTCCCTCCTGTCCGGGCCCCTGTCAAGGAACTCCCTCCAGGCCTCCCAGCCCTCCTTATAGGCCCCAACATACAGGTCCCCCCTGTCCAGAACTCCCAGTCCCTCCATCCTGACCCTTAGCCCCCATACAGGCCCTTCAGTCCACCATCCATTCCCCCTGTCTAGACCCCCAAGTCCCTTCAGCCTTAGGGTATGTTCACACGGCTTATTGTGGGGCGTATTTCGCCGCGTATTGCACGGTGTACTGCGCTTGATAGTCGGCGAAATGCGCCCCATAATTAGAGAACTATGGATTGCGCCTTGCTCCTCCCTCCCTGCGCGTACTATACGATCGTATTGGACGCACAGGGAGATAAGTGACATGTCAATGGGGTCGGTGGACTGTCGGCCCCCTCATCGCGGGTGTGCGCACGAATTAGCGCAACTCCCAAACACCCCGCGTAATTCCGTAGGGGGCCCCCATCCAAAAGTTTGCTTTGGGGCCCAGGCTTCTCTAGTTACGCCACGGCACAGTACAAATACCGGTCGGAAATCCCGACTGGTATTTGTACTGTTTTCGGGCCCTGCACACAGCCGTCGGGGGACGGCTTTTCTCCAGAATTAGCAGAGAAAAGCCCTCCCCCTTCACATAGACATGTTCATAAACCGTCCGAACACTAGTTGGAAGCATGAACCTGTTCTAAGTTTTTCGGGCGGCCGGTGGTCTGAAAAACTGCCGGGCGGAAAATCCGTGCAGTGGGGACTACCGCGCGGGTTTTCCATAGAGGCCCGTGTAAAAGTTTTCACCCGGTTTGCAGGTGATTTTCAAAACCGAAAACCATCTAAAAAAACGGATGAAAGCCCATGGGGCGGGGTGGGGGGGGGGACATGGCCTTTGAAGGATATCGTTTGGATACCTGGGACAACATTGTATCAGTTTGTATATTTGCTCTCCTTTCACGGTAAAGACCAAATACCGGTCAGGAAATCCCAACCGGTATTTAGCCTTTTTTTGGCACGCAGGGTAGTGGCTTTTGTCCGCGATTCAAGCCCTCTACCTTTATACCCACATGTTCATGTTCTACCTGAAAACCGGGCAGAAGAAAAAACATGTTCTAAGTTCTTCAGACCGCCGGTGGTGTCATAAACTGTCCAGCAGAAAATCCGTGCAGTGGGGACTGCTGCACGGATTTTCTATTAAAGTCTATGGGGGAGCGTTGTTTGTTGGTTTTCTGACAGTTTGTAAAACCACAAATTGTCTGAAAAACCAACAAATAACCAGTGTTATGGGACAAGCCCTAAAGCTAGGTCTACAGTTGGATTTTAAGCAGATTCAGTATTTAAAATCTGCAAAAAATCCAAATTTAACTCCAACCTTTCTTTTTCTTTGGTTGACACGTTCGTTTTCTCCTCCTCGCCTTCCCAGAGCCATAACTTTTTTATTTTTCCATTTGCATAGACAGATGAGGGCTTTTATTTTGCGGAATAAGATGTACTTTCTAATGGTGTCATTCACTGTAAAATAGACTATACTGGGGCACTTTCATCTATAGACCTAAGTGAGGGGACATGTTTTGTAGACTGAAGTGCACTTTTTATTGGTACCATTTTGGGATAGATGCAACTTTTCAGATTACTTTTATTTAAATTTTTAGGGGACCTGAAATGACCAAAAAAACTCACAATTTTGGCATTTGGAATTTTTTTTCTTCTACGATGTTCATTGTACAGGATAAATGATGTTATATTTTAATAGATCTGACTTTTACGGACGTGGCGATACCCACATCCATATCATATCAATATCTCTTTAGATATGCAAACACAAGGTTGAAAGTCCCTTCAAGGGGTGGTGTGAGAAACCTCAAAACATAAGAACATACAGTGCAGTAATAGTAAAGATAAGCAGCAAATATTTGTCACAATCCCAGGGCCATTTTGTTTTTTCTAAAATGTTTTATCCCCCTGGGAACAAAAACAAGCAGATTTTTCCCAAAATTTAAAAAGATATTTTAGGTTTTTTTTCTTTAAAAATTTTTTTTTTTGTATTTAGTTTTCTTTTTTCCCAAAACCCCTTTTAAATTTTAAACCCCCAAAAAAATTACCCAAACAAACTAATGCTCTTATTGTTTTCCCCCCCCTTTTTAAGAAATATTTGTTCTGCATTAATTTGAGATCAATCTTAAAACTGCCCCCAAAAAAAATCTGTTTTTGAAACCTGTTTTTTGTTAAAAGCCCCCCAAAAAGGGAATAATGACCCAAAGCCCAAAAGCAGATAGGGGGGTTTTCATAGGTTTTTTTTGTTTAGTCCTTTTGCGGGTTTACTAAATTATCTAGTTTGGGGTATGGAAGGGATTTTTCCCAGAAACCTTGCACCCACACACAGAGTTTTTTTTCGGTTTAGCTGCCAAGTGGACTATGATATCTGCTACGCAGGATATGAGAGCATAAGCAGGGATGGCTTTCAGTCCTTAAAGTGGCTCTTTCTAAAAAAACTTTGGGCTGGTTCCTACCACAAACAGTGCCACACCTGTCCACAGGTTGTTTGTGACATTGCAGATTAGCCCCATTCATTTAAAATACTCCCTGAGTTGCTAAAAACCAGACAAAATCCATGGACAGATGTGGGACTGTTTCGGGTTTGAAATTTAGCCTTTTTTTTTTAAATTCCTATAAAAACCCTTTTGGGGTTTTTTTGGGGACATTTTTTCAATTTTTTTTTTTACCAAAAGGGGGGTTTTCCCATCTGAGTCACAGCCATTTTGAGGGTTTTCGGGAAATTCCCTTTTCCCGTTGTGGGCAATTCTACGGGCAATAAATGATGTTTCGGGTTCTACAAATTTTAGGGATTTGTTAGAGGGACATTGGTGATTGAGGGTTTTTTAACAGCGGGAACAAGGGCCTAGGGAGCTCAAAAAAGGGTTTTTAACGTTTATAAATAACTTGATAAAAAAAAAAGCTCTTGTTTTGCTGACAAAAACACAGCGGGAACAAGGCAAAACCAAACCCCAAAGGCTGCCAAAAGGGAACGGAGAGGTGGTGGGTAACCTGGGAAGCCGTAAATCAAAGTTTGGATTTTTCTAACTCTAAAATTTAAGCGGGGATAGCTGGGTTTTAAAAGGGGGTTTTAACGCATGTAGGGGAATGTCTGTAAATTAAACCCGGAAAAGCCCCCTTTTTATCGGGGGATTCTCCCCTGGCGGGGCAGGGTACATATGCTGTTTCATTTGGGTTTGTAGGGGTAATTTATAGGGGTTTAGGATATTAATTTTTTAAAATTTAGTTTAGTAAAAGTTATTTTTTTAAACGGGGTTTTATTATTTGATTTAATATAAAAGGGAACCCCTTTAATCCCAGCAATATACAAGAGGCGTCAAAAGTCAAGAACCAACAAGGTTCTTCAATGGGAAATTTTGCTTTTAGGTTAGTGAAAAGGTTTACAAAAATATTGTGCAAAATTAAAGGGGAAAAAAAATTTAAAGTTATTTGGGGGGGCGACTTAACTTTTTCTTTTTTTAGGATTTTTTAAATTTTAATTTAACAATCAAAATTTTTAAAATTGATCTTGTAAGGTGGCCAGAAGTACAGTATGTAGTGAGAAAACAAGGGAAGGGAATAATTCAGAGGACAAATCAGACGTGATTTACAATTTTTTTCGAATTTAAACCCCAAGGGGAAAAAAAGGGTCAATTTTGGGAAAAAACAGAAAAAATTTTAAGGCCCTTTAGAAAAAAACATTATCCCTTTTGGGAGCAAAATCGGGGGGGGTTTCTTTAAACGAAAACATTTTCCAATGTCATAAGTGGTGAGGTAATGTTCAAGAAAGAATGAGCAATAAGAGAAGAACCTTAAAGGGGTGTTCCCACAAAGCAGCTTCCTGCTAACAGATCAGCTCGTAACTAGCTCTGAGCCGGCCTCAGTGAATGAGGAGACGGCCTCGCTTGTGCACCCTTTTCCCTTTTCCTTAAAAATTTTTGTTTTAAATACGGGAGGATCTAGTTTTTTCAGGATCCCTTACCCAAGTTTGTACCCCTTTTTAAAAAGAGCATCTTTCCCCACTTTGGGATCGTTTCTGCCCCATTTTGTGAAATTTCATAGTTTTCCCTTTGTGGTGGGGCTGGGGGGGAAAATAAACATTTGGGTTTTCCCCCACGGGGGGGGGGGGGTTAGCAGATAAATCTCGGGGGTTTTTTGAAGGGGGAACATTTGGGGAAATATTATTGTTAAAAGGACTTTATAAAAATTTTGGGGATTTTTCCGAAGGGGAAAAAAGCCCTTCTAAGAATCAAGAAACATAGATAAGGAAACAGGTAAAAGACCAAAACCAGTAGACTAATCAATTTTAGAACCAGGATTTAAGAAAAAAATGAAATTGAGAAATTGGCAAAATATGCACCTTTTTTCTGTAAATAGTAGGTAACAAATTTTTTCTCATTGGAGAATCAAAATTTAAAAGAGGCAACTTTTTTTTTTATCTTCTGTTTTATGTGATTATTTGGTAACTTAGATGTGAAGGGGTCTATTGGTGTGTCTACTCTGAAGTAAACTTTGGGGTGTTCTATTTTCTGAAGGAATTATGGGGTGGTTTTTTACCTCTGAAGGAAACCCATGGGGGAAAGTTACCTCTGAAGGAATCTATGGGGTGTGTCTATCTCTGAAGGAATCTATGGGGTGTGTCTCTCTCTGAAAAATCTATGGGAATTTTCATCTCTGAAGGAAAACCCTTTTGGGGGGGTCTACCTTCTGAAGGAAAATATGGGGGTTCTATCTTGAAGGGAAACAAAGGGGGTTTTATCTACTCTAAAAAAACCCATGGGAATTTTTGTTCTCTGAAGGAATCTTGTGGGGTGTCCATCCTGAAAAGGAATCTATGGGGTGGGGTCTAAACCCTTTAAAAACCAAAGGGGTGTGTCTATTCGAAGGAACCTATTGGGGGTTCTTTCTCTAAAGGGAAAAATATGGGTTTTTTTCTATCTTAAAAATAAGGGCCAAAAAAGTTTGATTTTTCTCTGTTTTATTTCCCGGGGGGGTTTCTAAACTATGACTGAATCTATGGGGTGGGGGTCACCTCGTATTATAGGGGGGCAAATTTTTTTTTTTTTCTTTTTTTAGCGAGTCTTTTTTGTTTTCAGGGATTCTTTCTGTTTTGGGAAAATTTCCCAAATGTTGGGAGGGGGGGGGCTAGTTTAGTTTCAACACAGACTGAGGCAAAAGTGGGGACGGGTTTACGACATCTACATTACCTACTGCTTAGTGTTATTTCCAGCACAGAAATAGCAGCCCGGGGTTTATCAGTGTGCACATGATGTTGGTTTCCGGGGTTTCCCCTTTCCCCCGTGGGGCTCTTCCATTTAGAAGCAGTTACTTTGACCGGGTTTTTAACATTTGTAATTCCCAAAAAGCTGTCATGGGGTACTTGGGCCGACTTTAGACCCGGGCTTTTAAAAGGGCCCAGCACTTTTTTTTTTAAAACCCCGAAAAATTTTTCCAGGGGAAAAGGTTTGTTTTTCCTGAATAGGGATATTTAAAGGGAAATGGTTTTTTTTTTAGTCTCCTGTTATTAAAGAGGGGTTTTTCCCGGGATGATAGGTCCTCTTTAAGGCCGCAGCTTCAGTGATGGTTGATTGTGATCTGTCAGCTTGAAGAGGATGCTAAATTATAGTTTCTAAAAAGGTAGGGTCCATAATGAATATTTATGAGCAACCATTTTTAATACGATACACTAAGGAAATTCAGGAGAATCACAGTTTATGAAGACAATAGCCTCTTCATAATGCAGAACTGATTATATCATAACATGATGTGTGCCAAAACATAGAAGAAAAAAATTTTTTTTCAAGTAAAAAGAAACCCGCAATACCCGATGTAGCCAAATTTGGGAGACAAATTTTTTATAATGCCCCCATTTTTAAGTGGTGCTAGATATGCCAAGAAGCTTTTTGGGAAAAATTCAGTAGTGTGTTTAAATGCAATATTTTTTTTCTTTAATTAAAAGAAAAATTGCTACTTTGTGTTGCTCTACCAAATAAGGTGTCAGGATAACACATTTTAAGTTTGTGGCTGTAACGTTAAAAAAATGAAGAAAATTCTTAAGGGTATGAATACTTTTGCAACCCACTGTATGTATCAATATATGTATATATTGTAAAACCTCACTGACTTTTGGCCGCCATTTTGGTTTTGACCGGTGGTCATTCAACTCGCAGGATCGCCGTCTTTCGTAAACAGTATTGGCATACCAAGTTTCCGAAACCAGAATTCTCTTTAACCTGGCCACGGTCAGCTTTATTGAGGCACAGAATATAGATAAAACACAGGGCGGGACGAACGGGTAAGGCAGTGGTAGGACGAGTCAAATAGGGCGCCCTTACCTCTGCCTATCACCTAAGGGGCGCCAGGGCTAGGGCCTTCGAACCTCCCGGGTCCAGGCCGATGCAGATGGTCCTGAAGCGCCGTGCGGTATCTTTGACGCTTTTTGTGAAGAAGAGGGAGCTGAGCGCTCCCTGCTTCCGCTGACAGTGTCGGACCCGATCACCAGAGGGTATCGCTGGAGCCTCGGTAAGCGCAGGGACGACACAGTGGGGCCGCGGGGTCCTCATAGCGATGTGGACCATCCGCGGGGCCTGTGGGCTCAGCTGTCTGCCAGCGCGATGAAGTGAAGTCATCGCGACACTGCATATACCTCGGGCGCACAGCGCGTTCATTGGCTGTGCGCCCGAGGAGCGCAGTACTGAAGAGGACTGAAAGAGGAGCGTGCGGCGGGAAGCGGTTAAGGTGAGTTATATGTTGTTTTTTTTTCATGCCTGTGGCCCCTGTACGCTGCCTTGGCCCATTACGCCTGCCTGGTGGCCCCTCATACGCCTGCCCTGTGGCCCCATACGCCTACCTGAGCCCATTAGCCTGCCTGTGGCCCCCTTACGCATCATGACTGTGGACCCATACGCTGCGCTGTAGCCACGATTAGGCCCTGCCTGTGGCCACCATACGCCTTCCTGTGGCCCATTCGCATGCCTGTGGCCCCTATACGCCTGCCTGTGGCCCCTTTTGCCTGACTGTGGCCCCCTACGCCTGCCTGAGCCCCAATAGGCCTGCCTGTGGCCCCCATACGACTACCTGTGGCCTAATAACACCTGACTGTGCACCTATCACCCGACTGTGCCACTTATGCCTGCCTGTGGACAATACGCCTGCATGAGGCCCCTTTACGCCTCTGACTGTGGACACTTAGCCTGCTGTGGCCCCCTTTAACGCTGCCTGCTATGTGTCCTCATACGCCTGCCTGTGGCCCACATACGCCTGCCTTAGCCAACCATACGCCTTTGTCCTGGGGCCCCCCTAACTTGCGCTGTCCTCTATACGCCTGCTGAGCCCCTATTGCCGTCTGAGCCTTCTGTTACGGCTGCTTGAGCCCTTTACGCCTGAGCTGAGCCCCATATCGCTGCTCTCTGACCCCTAGCTTTATACCTGCCTGAGCCCTATTGCTATATATCTGCCATGTGTGCCCCTATATTCCTGCCTGAGCACCTATATCAATATCCTTCTGAGAGTGACCCTATATCAATATACCTGCCTGAGTTGCCCCTATATCTTTTTTAACTGCTGAGAGTGTACCCTATGTCTTTTATACCTGCTGAGAGGGACCCTATGTCTATATACCTGCCTGAGAGTGCCCTATATAAATATACCTGCCTGACGAGTGACCTTATATCTATATACCTGCCTGAGTGCCCCTTTATTTTATTACCTACATGTCTAAGGGGACTATATGCACTATAAATGACTGACGGAGAGGGCCATATCTATATACCTGTCTGACTGAGGGGTCATATTTCCTTTAATAGGAGTTACTGGATATGTGTGGATTCTTTGATTTTTGTGTGTCCAATTCTGCTGGGCGAGTATTGGCCGGTTTAATGAATCAGCATGATGGTAGTGAACAGGATGGAGAAATAGAAAAGGGAAAGTGAACGACGTGTCAGAACATGATGTCTCCTGTGAGTCACTAATTTTAACTGCAGTGTTATAATTATATGTCTGCAGAGGCAGTTCTACATAAGCTTGTATACTACCCACTATATGGTCCCTGTATGGCGGTGTATATGTAATCAGAGCTGTGTACAGCTGATAGTCACATTGTGGGGGTCGCGTTCGGTCAGGGTCTGGCTGTAGTTTTTGATCCTTTAGTAGTGTAGTTTGGGTCTTGGTTTTGTAGGTGGTTTCTTTGTTAAAGTCATTCGCTGGTAGATTTGCTTCCTGTTTCGGTGGATTATTTAGTGTCTGTTATTTAGGGGTATTACACTTTCATACGGAGGGGGAGCAATTTTGAATAACGCAAATTTGTAAGGGCTGTTTTCATTGTGCAGTGACTGCTGAGGAGCAGATGGACAGGATCTATGTGGGAATATGCAGAAAAATTAGTGACAGGACTGGCGCAGGGGATTGTGTGGGGAATTTTTTGGGGGAAAATAGTGAGGGGGGGGGGGGTGGGGGGGGGGGGGGGGGGCGCAATTGGCTGTACTGCCTAGTGCACACAATATGCCTTGTCCGGCGGCCTGTAAATAATACACATATATTATATTAAACATATATATAACACATATATATATACAACATAGTATATATACACCATTTTATATATATACACATTATATATTTTACACATATAATATATATATATACACATATTATATATATATACACATATTATATTATATTTTTTTATTTAATTTATATTTTATATATATTTATATATATATATATATATTTAATTTATATATATAGATATATTTATATATATAGTATATATATATATTGCATGTTATATAATATGGATTTATTTCTGCATTCACCAGACGTATATTCTCCAGAGCGCTGTAACAATGAAACCACAGGTGAATGAAAAACATTAATTACCTCATAAAAATGGCGCCTGTCAATGGGTGTAATAAATTAAGCAACAAGTAACAGTTAGGACGACATGTATGAACCTGGCAGCGACTGACCAGTTCTCGCTTTTTCTGAGTATAGTATGCATCCGAATGTGTGAAACTGTCATTTGTGGGTTCATAAGCCTGGTGTGTGGAATGCCTTGCTGAGCATATTTTTGATGCATTTTTGGCACCTACAAAAGTGTCTGTCAGATCATGCACCGGATTTTGGCGTATAACTGTTCATACATCGGTTGGACAGGGCTACAACAGATTTATTGGGTCAAAGCACAGAAGAAAACCGGTGCAGCCCTGTTCATACATGTCACCCTTAGTTCTTGAAATTGAGATGTTGGACGTAGGAAAAAATGGGTCTTATGGGATGTTCTCGGTATGCAGTGATTAGTATCTACCAATTTGAGAACTAATGACGTTGACTGGGTCTTGACTGCCCAAGACTTACTAATGTGTGTAGGGAGTAAAGGCTCCCCCATCTTGTCTGATCACAAGGAAAAGCTACTGCGGCACAAATTGTTGAAAAAGTTCCTTCTGGCTATAACATAATGGATCACAAAAGGCATTGCTGCTTATTGGTATGGGGCCACAGACTGGCCAAAGGTTTTATGCTGACACCTGTCCACCATCGAATAGGCATGTGAACATCAGAACTGGATCATGCGGCAATGGAAGAGGCGGTCTGGTCTGATGAAACTTATTTTCTATTACATCGTTTGGACACCCAGGTATGTACAGTATATGTCACTTACCTGGATAAAAGATGGCGCCAGAATGCCCTATGGGAAGAAGACAAGCTAGTGGAGGCAATACAATGCTCTGGACAAGGTTCTGATGTGAAACCTTGGATTCTGGTATGCATATGTTGGTAATGGTATTCCGTAATGGCAGTAACCTCCCTCAGCAGGATAATAGCTTTGGGCCACATTTGTTCAGGAATGGTTTGAAGAAGATGACAAAGAGTTCAAGATGATAACTTGGCCTCCAGATTACAGTTGAATCAAGCATCTATTGCATTGGTCTGCAAAGTGCGGTTCTCCAGCTGCTGGGAAACTACAACTCCCATCATGCATTTATATAATCTATATCAGGGGGCATGATGGGAGTTGTAGTTTCCCAACAGCTGGAGAGCTGCACTTTTCAGGCCTCTGATCTATAGGATGTCCTGGAAAACAATGGAAGATAAAAGAAAAATACGGTCCCCGGCGCTCATCTATATAAACCTCAAAGAGGCACAAAGTATTAAAAATAAAGGTTTTTTAATCAGAGTAAAAACTCATGAAAAAGGCTGTAAAACTTAATAAAAACATAAGTACATAAAATCACTGACGACGCGTTTCTCGCCGAAACCGGCGCTACCTCAGGAATTGTGATTACCTTAAAAACAAGTCTATCCATGGAGACCGCACCTAACAACAGGCAATACTGAAATAATTTGAGCCAGATACCACAGGACACCATTCTTGTGGGGTTTGTGCCTCAATGGGTCAAACCTATATTTGGTAGCAAGAGGGGTACCGAGGGGTACCTGCACAATTGCACAATATTAGGTATACCCAATTGGTATATATAGGGAGAGAGAGGGGAGAGGGGAGGAGGAGAGAGAGAGAGAGAGAGGGGGAAGAATGGAGGAGAAAGGGGAGAGAGAGAGGGGGAGAGAGAGAGAGAGAGAGAGAGAGAAAAAGAGAGAGAGAGAGATCGGATAATGGATAGATAGATAAATAGATAGATAGATATGGGATAATGGATAGATAGATAGATAGATAGATAGATAGATAGATATGGGATAATGGATAAATAGATAGATATGAGATAGATAGATAGATAGATAGATAGATAGATAGATAGATAGATAGATAGATAGATAGATAGATATGGGATAATGGATAGATAGATAGATAGATAGATAGATAGATAATATATAGATAGATAGATAGATAGATAGATAGATAGATATGGGATAATTAAAAAATAGATAGATTGATAGATAGATAGATAGATAGATAGATAAATAGAAAGATAGATAGATAGATAGATAGATATGGGATAAATAGATAGATAGATAGATAGATAGATAGATAGATAGATAGATAGATAGATAGATAGATATGGGATAAATAGATAGATAGATAGATAGATAGATAGATAGATAGATAGATAGATAGATAGATAGATAGAATGGATAATGAATAGATAGATAGATAGATAGATAGATAGATAGATAGATAGATAGATAGATAGATAGATAGATTTGTGATAGATAGATAGTCCTGGTTAATGCAGAACTATTTATAATGAGTGATATTGAGCAGGGGGCCACAATTTAAGCCATTCATTGGCACTCACTCCTATTCATAAAGCTGCCAGCCCCTCAAGACTGCAAGTATGGATGCTGTAAAGAGTTTTATATCCACAACAATTATCCTGGATGCTGCCGATGGTGGAAACAGGTAGCTTGTAGTCTATTAAACAAACACAGTAGCCCCCTCACTTTTATTTGACATTTTATTTGGCTGTGACAAATGAGCAGCCGTTGGATTATAACATAATTCGTCTTGTCTTTATTACTAGCACAAAGGACACCATTCATTAATTATTCTGCCGTTGTAGCTTAACACTAACTGGAAAGGTCCCTCTTCGGACAGATGGTGGGGACGATGTTATTTATATCAATCAGCCAAAATCCTCAACAAGGATTACTGTTCCTCAGAATACAATGATTCATTTCTTTTTTACCCGCCCCTCACCCCAATCCCGTCTGCTTTCTGATATTTCTCTACTGAAAAAAAACCTAGACGCTAAGATGACCAAAACAAGGGATAAAAAAGAAAAGTTTATAATTAAACCGGTCAATTAGATCTGCCAACCGGCCATTAACACTAATGACTTGTTAATGTATAGCAGACATAGGAGGGGGGAGACGAAAAGAGACTTTTTCCTTATTTTCTGACCTAAAACAACAATAATTCTTTGAAAGTAAGAAAAAATATGGAAATAGAAATGTCTGGTGTAAAGATTTTTTATATTACAAAATTTTAATTCTGACTAGCTCACTTAGCTTTTTCTGAGTCTCCTACAAGGGTAGCAGATGCTGGATGACACTACTAATGGCCACAATTACAATACCCATAGGGGTTATCACTCTGCTTTCAACAGATATAAATCTGCATTGTTATGCAGAATTTTAATTTAATGCTGAGCTGCTGGAGTGTCAGTCTTTACTGCAGTTCTGGCTTTCTATTCATAAATATGATGAACAGGATAAAACCTTTTTCCCACTGTTTCATTAAATTGCTGTAAAACATTAAACATTTTTAAAATGGAATATAAATGGTCAAATAGATATTTTTCTGTCCAGAGATCTGTGTGGAGTTACTACTGTTTTGAATATCCTTTGAAGCCAACACTGACCTCTGAGAGAAGGGTTTTCTTACTACAAAGATCATATCTGTAATGATGGGAACAGTAAAAATAAGCAAATTTGCAATAGGTTTGTATTAAGCAAATCATTTAGTATAGCAACTATTAGCTAATCTGTGTGTGAAGTCTGGAATCAGGCCACACCCCTTTGCTGTGATTGGCTGCCTGATATTTAGTTCAACCACCTGGTCGGGCCATACCTGCTGTGCTGTGATTGGCTGCCTACATTTAGTTCAACCTCTGATCAGGCGACAGCCCCTGTGCTGTGATTGACCCTCCTGCTTACTTTGTGCTCACTCCCCCCAGATGCCTGTGCCTCTGCTCCTCTCTCAGTGACAGCTCTGATGTGAAGGATCTTGGCAATTACTGAGTATTTGTAACTGCTAGATTCCCTCCTCCCACCCTTATAACACACCCTTTTACACTCTGCTCCCCCTACCTATATAACACACCCTTAGACACTCTGTTCCCCAATCATATAACACACCCTTACACTCTGCTCCCCCACCCAATATAACACACCCTTATACACTCTGCTTCCCCCCATATAACACACCTTATACACTCTGCCCCCACCCATATAACCCACCCTACCCACCCTTATACACTGTGCTCCCCCACCCATATTACACACCCTTATACACTGTGCTTGCCCCACCCATATAACACACCCTTATACATTCTGCTCCCCCACCCATGTAACGCACCCTTATACATTCTGTTACCACTCCCATATAACACACCCTTATACACTCTGCTCCCCCCACCCATATAACACATCTTTATACACTCTGCCTCCCCCACCCATATAACACACCCTTATACACTCTGCTCCCCACTCTACCTCCTGCCTAAAAAAGAGGTGGGAACAAAATACATTTCTCACAGTTGTTTCATCATTCAGGTGTCAAAATATCCCTGTGCCTTCCTGGTCTTATTATCAAGTTTGGAATTTAATGTTTTAAGGAGCTATTCACTGACTGTTAGCAGGTATCTTGACATTTAATATGCATGTGGTGCAACGTGGTTATGTCATGCTGGTATTATTCTGTCACTATGGTTTATTGTGCAGTCACTTTTATTTGTCGGGCTATTCACTGACAGATAGCAGGTGTATTGACTTTTAATATCACCACCACATAATTACTGAATAATACCAGCATGCCATAACAATGTGCCACCACCATGTGTATCTGGTATCTATCAGTTAATAGCCCCTACAGAGAAAAGTGACTGCAGAATATCGCATATCACCACAGTGACTAAATAATACCACAATGCCATGACCACGTATCACCACCACATGCGTATTAAAAGTCTATTGACTATTCTGTCACTATGTGGTGGTGATACGTGGTTTTCTGCAGTCACTTTGTAGGAGCTATTCACTGACAAGTAGCAGCTATTTTGATGTTTAATATGCATGTGGTGATGGTATGTGGTTATGGCATGGTGGTAATAGTCAGTCACTATGTGATGGTGATAGGAGAGGTGTCAGGGCTCTTCTGGGAGATAGGTGTGAGTCTAGCAAATATATGATCAATGCATAGGGAGACAATGTTGTCAAAACAGTATTTTCTTTGGGGGGTCCAATTTCCGTATGTAAAGTTTGTTGTGTGTGTGAATTTTTAGGGGCTGTAGAGGGGTGAGGTAAAAGAGACAAAGGGGAGGCCATTGGAATATAATTGGGAGGGGGTAGGAAGAAAATTACATGGATGGAAAACTTGTCATTATCTGCAGCTGCACATGGCAGTGCTGATTGCAAATTACAATTAGGAGAAAGGAAGAGGTGTGGGTTGGATCAGCGCAGCCCTGTGCTGCCAGAGAATCACAAGATTTCACTTTCTGTGTTCTGGTTACAAGGAGCTTATGGAGGGAGGTGAGAGCTCTGCAGGCTTGAGAACTGACCATTGCAGGAGGTCTTCAGAGCTGTAACATCCACTCCCTCCCACTGCTCACACAGAATGAAGGGGACTCGGGAGCAGGAACAGGGAGTGGGCATGATTATGTCACCAATCCTTAATGAGGGAAGACACACCTAATGGGAGGAGAGACCCACCCTTGGATTTAAAAATCTAAGCCAGAGAAGCAAGTCAGATACTTGCAAAACCCTGTAGTGAGAAAACCCCTTTAAGACTGTTCAACAGATGTTCTTGAAAATTCAGGCAAATAGTGTAACTTAAATGGAACTACAACCGCCAAGTTTCTGTGCCTTTTATGAGATGTTTAACTATCAAATACTTGGAGCTGCTGTTGTGTGAAGAATGAAAAAGTGGAACTTTTTAAACCAATATGGTCTTTAACTCCTGAAGCCGAACACCTGAAAAGTACTGATTAACCAGCACTTTTTTTAGTTTTTGCCTCCTTGGGTTTCCAAGAGCGAACTTTTTATTTTAAATTCAGCTGTCTGAGGCCTTGTTTTTTTTCGAGTCAAGTTCTACTTTTTGGAGGAATAGTTTAATTCACTTAAAATCATTGCCGAATTTTTTTCAATTCTTTTTCAATTCTTTTTTTTTTTTTAAATATTTTTTTCCACCCCTTCACATTTTACACTTAACTTTTTAGATTAAAAACTACAGGGGATTACGGTTATGTGAATACCTAATATGTGTATTTTTTTCTTTTCGTATGTGTAACGTTTGCACAATTCTTTTTATTAAATATTTATTTTTATTCTATTATTTATTTTATTTATATTTTTCTACACTTTTTTTTGTTTTTTACTTTTTTAAAATCCCCTCAATGGATAACTGTTTTAACATTTTTTTTTTTTTAAAATTTGAATGTATTAGCATATTCTTAAATTCTAAACATTATAATCTGTGTCAGTCCCCCCACGGGGAGTAGTCAGGCAGCAACAGGGGCCCGACGCGGCTATTTTGGGTATAGCACACGCTTATTGCGGCGTAAAATAAACGCCGCAATACGCCGGTGCTTTGGAACCTGGGAACCATGGGCGCCGACCCCATAGCTGCAGCTAGCGGGGCCGTACTCGCCCTAAAATTGACAGTCAATTCCCCCCCGGGGTAAAATTTGGATGGTTTTTCGCGGGGGGACATGCGTAATCCAAATTTCCTATGAGAGTAGGTTACCGAAACTGTGACGCGCATTTCGCCACGTATTAAGTAAAATACGCGGCAAAATTGCGTGCGGGGAAAAAAAAAAAAAACCGGGTAAAAAGCCGGGGTAAACATACCCTTACACAGCCCGCCCTGGGGTACTTTTGGGTTTCCCCCAAGGCGATGGCAGCCATTTTTCCCTGGCTCTGTTGGGTCCCCGGGTGCCCCAAATCACCCGACAAAAGCGGGGGAAAGTTCTTTGTTAAAAACCAGGGAAATCAAGGGTTAAGGGGCGGGGGCGGGGTTCCCCGCCCCCTGGGCTTGCAGGAGCTGTGCTAGGAACAGGGCTGTGAAGTATAGCTTTGTCCTCAGTGCTGCTGTGGTGACAGGCACAGCAAAAATCGTCGCTGCAAGCGACCGACCAGATTGGCTGTATAATGACCAATCTTCCCATTAATGGGAACCTATAGTCTATCACCATGATTACCCTTTGTAATTACTGAAAAATCACTATTTCCATACAAAAAAAAAAAAATGTAAAAAGTTTAAAAAATGTTCAACAAGTTGTGTATATAAAGCGCTGGATTCACCATAGTAATCAGGTAAATGGTTTCATGAGATCCCATCATATCCACTGCCTTCCACTAACCTGATCGGCGGTATACAGTGTCAGGACACAAGCTCGGTAGTTATTGCGATATATCTTGGCTCTGACTGAAAGAGCGCTATCTACAGCACTTACACCACAGTTACTACAATAAATTTATAATGAAGGCACCACTTTCTAAATATTACACAATAGCCCAACAACAATGTGATAATGTAGCAGAAAATATACCACAATAAGACCAAATATAGGAACCTATTTAATATTTGATTCCAAGTGAAAAAAGTGCTACCCCATCAGCAAAAAGTCACCCAAAAACTTATGAAAAAATAGAAAACAGAAGTGTAACAAAAAAGAATAGCAAATATCAATCCATACTGCACAGGAGTACTAGCGCACCAAAGCACACCTGCTTTGTCAAAAACGTTTCCCTGGGGCGATAGAAACTGCGGTGTCGTGGAGACTGACATGAGAAGAAATACCCAATTTTTCCAGTTTGCCTTGTCACATAAGTTGCCTTTATTAGGGGCGTTCACACGGTTATTTGCCGGGTTTGGGCGCCGACTTCGCCCGGATTTGCGCGCAGTACGGTTTCCAAATTTTCCCCCGTAATTTACGGTAATCCACTCCCCATGAAAACAGTGGTTTCCGTCGCTCCTCCCGCTCGGCAATCCGCCGGGCGGTGAGAAAGTCACCTGCACTTTTTAAACGGGGCGCAATCCGCCGTGGATATTGAAGTTAGGGGGCCCGGCGGGCCCGGCCCCCCCGACCCCCCGCCCTTTATTCAACCGAAAATTGCCCCAAATTTGTAAACACGGCCTTATATCCACATGTCCTCCCCAGCTGGTTTATGCCCTATTGGGGAACCTCACCTTTTTAAGCCATAATCAAGCCTCTCCCCCCCCAGCGAGCAATAAGGTTCTCTCTGCATGACAGAGGCAAACACCCAAAAACAGCGTTTAAATGAAACAAAAAATGGAATTGCTGGAACCCCCTTCCAATGAAGGTTTTTCAGTAAATCAAAATAAGAAAGAGGATTGTTGCTCCAATGAGGCTTTGAAGAAGCTCTCTCCCCAAAAGCCTTTGATGTAGATGGAAAGAACAATAGAGGTATGTTCACTGTGCGTGGCGCTTTATGCCAGGTATTTTAGAAGTACGCAATGGCCAGCACGTACTCTTAAAGCGCTAGGGTCGCCCCCCTTTTTCAATTTATTCGCTTATATAGCACTAAATTAGTGCTAAAATTTTTACCGAATTGGGGGCCTTGTTGGGCAAATCGCAGGAAATTTACGCCCCCAAAAGTTAAGCCCAATTAGCCCAGTGACCTTTTCCCTAGAGCTGCTTGAAAGGGCTTGGGGGGCCCATTGGAGGTTTATGGCTTGGTTACGTAGCTTCGGAGGCTCCTTAAAACCTACATTACTTGCTGGGATATATTCCTTTATTTTCCACCCAACAAGACACCATGGTAGAATCCCAACAGACCCAATGTAATCAACGTATAAAATGGATCCCTAGGTGTCCATTTTTACCTCT
The DNA here is from genome assembly GCA_025379985.1 of Phyllomedusa bahiana. NCBI lineage: Eukaryota > Metazoa > Chordata > Amphibia > Anura > Hylidae > Phyllomedusa > Phyllomedusa bahiana. The sequence goes on from JAODAL010018570.1 coordinate 44,605, forward strand.
GCAACATAGGTTCCGAACAAAACCTCTGGCGCAGACCTGAACCAAGCCTATTCCAGATGTCTCCTCCATATTAAATTGACCATTTATATTCCATATGTCCTGCCAGACTCTGCATTGGAGACTGATATGAGGATTTTTATTGCTCCTCATGTCAGTCTCCACTGCAGCTCTGGAGTCCTATCTAGATCAGAATCTGGTAGAACACAGAATATAATGGTCAACTTTCTATGGAGGAGGCATCTGGAATAGGTCTTTAAAGGGGTTTTTCCCCCCCTACATTGTTTTCCCTTTTTCTCGTCCTTTTTTTCTTGGTTTCATTTTGAATTAGGGGCGTGTTTACTGACTTTACAGGCCCGCAGTAAGAAGCCAGGGCCTGTAGCTTAGCAACCAGTATGGCAGCCCCATAAAGGGGGATTGAAACCCGTAGCTATAGGACCTGAGGGGTGATGCTACCTAAACAAGGGAAACCAAAAAGGTCTGTAACATGCGAACACACTGGCAGCAGGGGGGTTTTTTAGGGTCTAAAACTCCCGGGGGTCAGGCCCCTTTTTGTTTTTTTCGGTGGGGGGGTTCAAATGACATTTTTCGTGCACATTGTGAATGTGGTGTTTTTTTACAAAAAAAAAACCTTGTGTTCCTGTCACTAATTTTTTTTGCACATCCACACAGATCCCGTCCATCTCCTCAGCGTCCCTGACAGTAAAAACACCAATGACAAATTTACTTTTTTAAAATTCTCACCTTCATATGACAATACCCTAAACAGTCACCAAAACATAAAACCTACACTGGAGCAAATCTAAGATAAGTATTTTTTATAAAACCCTCCCACAAAACCAAACCCCAAAATATTACACTTAAGGCTCAAATAATCCTGCCGACCTGACCCAACCGACCCCCCCATGTGACTCACTGTAACAGGCTCTAAACTTTTACCACCCCCCATAAGTGACCCCGATGTGGGAGATACTAGTTGTAGTTAAAACTGCCCGAAATATAAAGGGATTTCACTGCGTTTTTCATTTAGTCACTCACAGAGACGTCTTTTTATCAGCTTGTTTTTTCTTGTCAGCGTCGTTTACTTTCCCTTTTCTTCTCCTTTGGGGCAACCTTATGTGATTGCTCCCGGCCAAGACTCGTCCCTGAGGTTTGGACACAAAAATTTTTAGAATCCTCACATTTCCAGCAACCCCTTAATTATAGGTATGCATATAGGTATGGGCAGCTAGGTATTTAGGGGCACTGAAGCATATATGGGGCCCCAGGCAGGAAATATGGGCCAAGGCAGGGATATAGGGGCAAAGAGGGGAGATAAGGGGCCACAGGGGAGGTATATGGGGCCAAAAGGCGGATAGGGCCAAAGGCTTTATGGGGCCACAGGCAGGTAATAGGGGGCCCCAGGCGGTATATAGGGCACTGAGGGATATAGGGGGGACTGAGGCAGTATATGGGGGCATGAGGTGTATATGGGGCCACAGGCAGTTTATGGGGGGCCCAAGCAGGTTTATAGGGGCAATGAGGGAGAAAATGGGGACTGAGGCAGTATATTGGGGCACGAGGCAGATATAGGGGCCCCGGCAGGTATATGGGGCCCCACAGGAGGATATGGGAGCCTAGGCAGCTATGGGGCCACAGGAGGGATATTGGGGCCCCAGGGAGCTATGGGGCCACAGGCAGGGGGTAGGGGGCCACAGGCAGCATATGGGGGCACAGGCAGGGGTATTTTTGGGGGGGGGCCCCCAGGCAGGATTAGGGGCACAGGGAGGGAATGGGGGCCCAGGCAGGGATATGGGGGCCACAGGCAGGCATTTTAGGGCACAGGAGGGGGTATGGGGGCCACAGGCAGGCTATAGGGGAAGGCAGGGATATGGGGGCCACAGGCAGATTATGGAGGCCAAGGAGGGATATGAGGGCCACAGGGGAGCATAAAGGGGGCCACACAGGGATAGGGGCCACAGGAGATAGGGGGCCAAAAGGCAGGCATTATAGGGGCACGGCAGGGTATGGGGGCCAAGGAGGGATAGGGGGCCACAGGGAGATAGGGGGCCCAGGCAGCATAGGGGGGCCAGGCAGGGATTATAGGGGGACAGGCAGGGTTGGGGGGGACAGGCAGCATATGGGGGCCCAGGCGCTATGGGGGCCCAAGGCGGGATATGGGGGGCCCCAGGAGGGTTTTTTTGGGGCCCAAAACAGGCCTAAAGGGGCCACAGGCAGGAAAAACCTATAAAAAAAACAACAGTAAACTCACTTAAAATCCCCGGCCCCAGCGGCCTAGTCCTCTTTAGTCCGCGCTCCTCCCGCAGCTCCCCGGGGGCATGGCCTAAAGAGGCTTGGGCCCCAGGAGAGCGCGGTGATGACTCCCTCATCGCGACGCTGTCCAGCTCAGCCGCAAACCCCGGGGCGCGGCGGGTCCTCGCGCTTTGAGACCCGGGAGCCTCGCGGGGTAGGACCTGCCCGGGGCCGACATGTCTCGGAGCGGGGAGCGCTCGCCTCTGCCCCCGAAGCCCGGGGTCCCGTGTGCGTCCCCCGGACGCACATGCAGTGAAGGGGCCCGTCGGTGCTCCGGCTCACGAGAGGCCCGGAGCCCGGGGGGATTGGGGGCAGGGGTTTTTTTTTGGGGCCCCCACCCCCAATAAAACAGCAGCGCGCCCCCGACTGGCAGCCTATAGGAGAAAAACCAAAAAAAGGGGCTGTAACTATAGCGACCAGCCCTGGCACCTACCAGGAAAAACCAAAGAGGTTTTAACTATAGCACCAGCACGGCACCTATCGGAGAAAAACCCAAAGAGGTCTGTAACTATAGTGACCCGACTGGCAGCCTATCAGGAGAAACCAAAGAGGTCTGTAACTATAGCGACCAGCACTGGCAGCCTATCGAAAGGATTGAACAGGTCTGTAGCTATAGCAACCAGCACTGGCAGCCTATCAGGAGAGATCGGACAGGTCTGTAGCTATAGTGACCTGAGGAGCTATGCAGCTAATCACAAGAGGAGATATCTCGGAATAGGTAGGACACTGTTAATGGACATATATTACAAAGTGACTTGTTTTTGCAAGATCTTTAACATAAAAAGCAATCCTTGTAGTGAGACAACCCCTTTAAGAATTAGGACTGTTGTCAGCAGCTGTCATAGAGCCTCACCTTATTGCTTTGGTAAACCCTTCTGTACAAGAATTTAAAAAAAGCACACTGTCCTGACCAGAGGAAATATTCAAACATGAAACAGATGCTGTGAAATCGGAGACAAGTCTTCATTCACTCATCCAAAAACATACACAAAAAGTCCGAAAACAACAGAACAGGATTCAACATAGGCAACGTCTGTTCCGGGGCTGAGGCTGCATTGACTTCACTTGTCCATGCTTCATTAGAAAATTCCTGTAATTCCGGGAGATTGACAGATGACATAATCTGGTTCTTGACTAGATCACCCAGCTGCTGCAGCATGAGTGCACTCTTGTGTGTCACGGGCAGATGGGTCAGGAGAAGGAGGACTGTGGTGAAAGCCGCACGCGCCGCAGCAAACACGGCTAAAAAGTTAACTTTCCGCCCGCCTTTATCCCAGCACATCATTGTTCTAACCTTGTTGTACAAACGAGTTTGGCAGAACATTTCCAGGCCCCGGCCGCCACTACAAATATCAGCAGCATGCAAATATCCTTTCAGGTTGTGATTAAGATTTTAAATGTATCCTTTTGCTTTTAGTTAATGAAAAACAAAGTCTTGGAGGATCTAAGTTGTAATTTATTAAACATGAAAGGCTCCTTGATGAAATATAGAAATGAGATATATTTTGCATTTCAAAGATTTAAGCTGACAACTTACTTGCATGCAAATAAGGGTGAGAATGGTAAAAAATATGTGGAGAGAAATGATTCTTGAGTGGACTTATTACAATAATGTGGCATGCAGATAAGACAAACACAGAGCATTAAAAGACATTCATTTCACTAAAGTCTTAAAATTGGCTTTTTCATGCCATTGTGTATTAATGTTCCTCTTCCGGAATGCCGCATATTAAGCAAGTGAACAGAACCAGCCATAAATTTCATAATTACAAATTTAAGCAACACAACTACACTCTTTTCTGCAATATGTCCCCCCCCCCCTCCAACCCCAGCCCCTCCGCTTCGGTAACGCAGAACTGCTAATGCATTTTAATCATTTATGTGTAAACAGTTGAGGATAAAATATTCTTAAGTTTATCAATTCCAAGAGCTGTTTATTTGCTTGCAAAATAGCGCAGATTACATAATATATATCTTATCATTTCTGCTCATCAAATCCTCATTTGCCGAATGCAAATTCTTCCTGGCTAAGTGCTCCTGCACCTCAATTTGAATGAATAATAGGATCAACTCTATTAAAATCAGTTTAGGCCTTGCCATTGGTGACACATAAGCGGGGGTTAAAATGAAAATAAAAGGTCAATGCCGACTTCTCCCTGGATGTATAAATGTATTACTGATTGCATCTATATCATGAGACGCTGACACGCCGCTCCTAAGTGCTTACATTTTGGGGCTACTTGTGATGTTATTGTATTCTAATCAGCTATGATTGTCTCACACGCAGGAATATAGAAGGTTTATTAACACAGTATAATAAAACCATCTACTACATACTCAGAGACACAGAAGTATAGAATATCCATGGGAGAGGACCAAATGGTTCACCTTCTCTAAATAGGTCTTGTAAAATCCTTATGATAAGCATGAAGGATAATAATCATCATCTTCATCATCATGTTATTGTATCTAAATAATTGGTATGTGTGAAGGATACTAATAATGGGACTACTTACCACTACTACTACTACAACTACTCCTCCTACTACAACAACTACTCCTCCTCCTCCTACTACAACTACTCCTCCTCCTCCTACTACAACTACTCCTCCTCCTTCTCCTCCTCCTACTACTACAACTCCTCCTCCTCCATCTCCTCCTCTTCCTCCTACTACAACTACTCCTCCTCCTACTACTACAACTACTCCTTCTCCTCCTCCTACTACTACAACTACTCCTCCTCCTTCTCCTCCTCCTACTACTACAACTACTCCTCCTCTTCCTCCTACTACAACTACTCCTCCTCCTTCTCCTCTTCCTCCTACTACCACAACTACTCCTTTTCCCCTCTTACTACAACTACTCCTCCTCCTTCTCCTCCTCTTACTACTACTACAACAACTATGTAAATAATAATTTTAAACACTAGAGCACATAGCTATTTTGCCCTATATGTGAAGGATACTACTAATAGGACTACTTACCACTACTACTACTACTACTACTACAACTCCTCCTACTTCTCCTTCTCCTACTACTACTACTACTACTCCTCCTTCTCCTCCTACTACTACTACTACTCCTCCTTCTCCTCCTACTACTACAACTACTCCTCCTCTTCCTACTATTAGTACAACTCCTCCTCCTCCTACTACAACTACTCCTCCTCCTACTACAACAACTACTCCTCCTTCTCCTCATACTACTACAACTACTCCTCCTCCTCCTCATACTACTACAACTACTCCTCCTCCTCCTCCTACTACAACTACTCCTCCTCCTACTACTACTACAACTACTCCTCCTTCTCCTCATACTACTACAACTACTACTCCTCCTATTACTACAACTACTCCTCCTCCTACTACTACCTCTACTACAACTACTACTCCTCCTCCTACTACTACCTCTACTCCTCCTCCTTCTCCTCCTTACTACTACTACAACAACTATGCAAATAATCATTTTAAACACTTACTAATCCTACAGCTACTAGTAATAATAATAAAAATAATAATAATAATATTATAATAATGTATCTAAATAATGGTTAATCTATAGCAAATAATCATTTTTAACATTAGGATACTACTACATTATCTAAGTAATGGTTAATCTATAACAAATAATCATTTTTACCTATAGGGGGCACAGCTTTTTTGTCCTATGTGTGATGGATACATCTACTACTGCTACTGCTGCTTTTATTACAACTACAACTTATGATAATAATAATCATAATAATAATACTTGATATCTGTAGCAAGGAGGCATAGCTATTTTGCCCTATGGATGAAGGATACTACTACTAGTAGTAATTTAGCTAAAAAATAGGTAATGTATGGTAAAGTCAATTTCCTCCCTAGCGGCCATAACTATTTTGCCCTCTCTCTGCATCTAAAATATTTTAAAGCAGACAAATATGAAAACATGTAATGCCCACTGTGAGGAAGTAATCATGAGAAAAAGCGTTCATGATTGACCTCAATGGACTTAACTATTTTATGATTTACCATAAAGCAATAGGATCTGAGCCTTAAAAGGAATGTGTCATCAAAAAATGAATTATTGTTTAACTCATGTTTTTATGTCAAACAGTTTTTAAGAATTTTTTTTTTTTTTATTTTCCATATTACTTTATATTTTTTAAAAATTCAGCAGTTTTCATTTTGGCCACTAGGCTTAATAACAGTCTGACACTTCTTGTTCTGTAGAGAGAGATTTTCAGTAGTTTTCTCATGATCAGTACAAGCAGGGCTAGAGGGAAAGGTGACACCAATATGTATAGATAACACAAGATCCACCAGTCACAATAGGAGATGTAACAGCTCACTCTCTCCCCCTCTCTGCACACTGACTTCTTCCCAGGTCACACAGCATGCCCAGAAAACTCTCCTATAGAAGTCAATGGGACTGATCCTGTTCACAGGCTCCTATGTCTATGAAGCTGCTGTAAAGCATCTCTCTAACTGTTGTTAAAAGCAGCTCAGGCAAGATGGCCGCCCTCATAATCATATACAGCAAATTAATTGAGAAATCTACAATCAGAAAACAAAAACGGCTAAGAAGAAAAGAATATGGATCAGGGTTTTGTTTTAATTATTAAAAGAAGAAAAATTGGTGACGGATTTCCTTTAAAGAGGACCTGTAGCTGTTACTGATGTGCTATTTCAGTAAATCCTTCTGTTCCTTATGACATAACAATCCTGGAGTCTCTTCTCTTATAACTCTGTTTTATGCTGTTCCTCTGTTATTCTTGTACAAATGTATCACTGAATCTGTCAGGTGGGTGCTAATAATTGGTGTCACATTGTCCAATCAGTTCTGAATGTCAGGCTGTTCAAGGACACACTCATTCTAAATCTGGAATGGTAACACCCATCTGACAGATTCAGTAATACATTCCTAGGAGGAATAACAGAGGAACAGCACAACCCAGAGTTATAAGGGGAGATGCTCCAAGATTGTTAATTCACAGGGGACACAAGGATTTACTAAACCAGACGTGTCAGAAAAACCACAGGTTCTGCGTAAAGTTTTTAAAGTTTAGACAGAAGCTACACAGACAACACTGTTAAAGGGCATTCTTTGCATTGTTTTTTTTGTTACCCACTTGCTTCTTAAATGAAAAATTAAAGGGGTTGTCTCACTACAAGGATTGCTTTTTATGTTAAAGATCTTGCAAAACCATCACTCCATAGGTCCATAACTAAGACCTTTTTGAAACCTCCTTTTATAGCTGCTCAGGGACTTGGGGCTATAGCTACAGAACCTGTTTGATCCCCCCTGATAGGCTGCCAGCATGGTTGCTATAGCTACAGACCTGGCTTCTGCTGCAGCCTAGTAGAAGACGTAAAACATGCCCCTGAATTCAAAATGAAACCAAGGGAAAACAGGACTGAGGTGAGATGAATCAATGTAGTGAGACAACCCCTTTAAGCAACTTTTTAAATAGTCTTCATTAAAACAAATTCCTGCCATTTTTCATTGGAATTTGTGTAAATCCTACACGTAGCTGCTGCTGAATCTCAACATCAATCATACAGGGCGTAAATATAAAACTTAACTTTAAAAAAACTGCATATAAAATGCCATGTGCCAAAAGCACGTGTAATGCATATAATGCCTAATGGCACAAGCACAGAAAAAAAATGTAATGATCTTACCAAAGGAATATGTCTTCAATGCTCTATATCTACACTGCAGTGGACAAAAAACGACCTAAAAAAATGACTAAAAACGTTCATGAAACCGAGTTTTCTGTCCCTGCCTTTTCAAAAGCAGCTGAAAAAAGTCCGTTTTTTGGCGCGTTTTTCGTTTTTTGGAGTTTTTTTGGAACGTTTTTTGAAGCGTTTTTTTAGCGTTTTGCTTGTTTTAAAAGTATTCACAAAATTAAGCCATTGGATTAACTACACCCTACAGGGGGAGTTAACATGTTAAAGTTGTACTTCCTTTAGATCACTGTAGCCATTGTGAGCACAATTGACCCTTTGTGTGTGTGCGTGCTACTACTTTATTAAATTTTGCCCAGATTCTTGCCCCAAAAAATCCAAAAAAAACCCACACCACATTATTTTTTCCATACGGCAAGAAACTGTTTAGCTAAAAAAACTGTAAAGTAGGATTTTAACACCAAAATTGTAAAAAAAAAATAACCTGGCCGAAATCCTAAAAAACTTTTTTTTTGCGCAAAACTAGTCGTTTTTATTAGCGCCAAAATCTGTAAAAATACGGATTTTACCCCCAAAAACCTCAAAAAACAGATTTGGGGCCCCAAAACCGTAAAAAAATTTTTTTTTGCTTCAGAAGCGAGATAACTTTTTAGCGCCCAAAAATTTCAGTAAAGGATTTTAGACCAAAATCCTTTAAAAAAAGGATTCTGCCCCTAAAATCCGTAAAAAAAACATATTTTTTGGGGCGGAGGCAAATAACTTTTTAGCGCCAAAAAATGTTAAGAAAAGGATTTTAGACCAAAATCCCCTAAAAAAAAAAAAATTCTGGCGCCAGAATCCGAAAAAAATGTATTTTTTGGTCAGAAGCGAGATAACTTTATTAGCGCCCAAAATTTTTAAGAAAGGTTTTAGCACCAAAATCCGTAAAAAACGGATTTTGGCGCCAGAATCCACAAAAAAAAAGTTTTTTTGGGGTCAGGAGCGTGATAAAATTTTAAAGGGCCAAAAAAAGTTAAGAAAAAAGATTTTAGATCAAGATCCGCAAAAAAAAAAAATTGATTCTGGTGAAAAAAAATCCTTTAAAAAAATGTTTTTTAATCAAAAAAAATATATTAAAATTGCGAAAAAATTTCGTTAGGGGGGCCAACACATGATATTTTATTACAAAAGGAAAAAAAAAGGACCCCACCCAGACACTTGTATAAAATTTCATAAGGTAAAAAACCTTTTAAATTAACCCCCATTATGGGTTTGGGTTTTGGGTCTCCTTGGGGGGTTTTTTCATTAAAAAAATCGCGCCAAAAGCTTCTGGCGTTTTTCCATAGACTCCTGAGAAAATTTTCTGCCCGGTTTTTTGTCGTTTTTTTAAAACCCCCAAATTTTTTGCAAATACGACAGTAAAAAAAAGAGCAGAAAAAAGAAGCTCAGTTAGACGCGGGGGGGTTTTAAAAATTTAGAAGCCCTATGGGGGGTGATTACAGCGTTTTTCCAGCGTTTTTAAAAAAACAAAAAACGCTAAAAAAAAGGGTATTTTTTCTGTGCAGGGAAAAGACAAAAACTAATTCTTCCAGGGGAGAGATGGTAAAAAAGGTTAAAAACTTTCTAGGTTGTGGGATAAAAGGAAATTTGATTATACCCTACATAGAGGAACTTATAGTGAATTCAAAAAGGGTCTGGATACATTTCAAGATGTAAAAAAGGTTCTTTTGGGCCCCAAGGATTGGGGGAAAAGGGGGTCTGGATACATTTCAAAGATGAAAATAATAGAACAAGTTTTAGGGGCCCCGGGTTTTCTGGGAAAGGGGCCCTGGAGCCCTTTTCCCAAATTTTGAAAATAATATAACAAGTTAAGTGACCAGGATTCGGAAAAGGGTCTGAATACATTTCTAGATTTTAATAATGAAAACAAGTTATAGTGCCCCGGGTTTTCTGGAGAAGGGGTCTGGAGACATTTTCAAGATGTAATAAAAATAAAAAATTATAGGGGACTGGGCCCCCGGGAGAAGGTTTCTGGATAAAATTTCAATGGGTTTTAAAAATATAACAATTTTTGGGTTCCCAGGTTCTGGAGAAGGGTCTGGATACATTTCTAGATGTAAAAATTATAAACAGGTTATTGTGACCCGGGAAATTCTGGGAAGGGTCGAATAAATTTCTAGTTAAAATAATAGAACAAGAAAATAGTGCCCGGGTTTCTGGGAAGGATCTGGAGACTTTTCCCTAGATGTTTAAATTAACAATTTATAGGGGCCCGGGAAATTCTGGAAAAGGGGTTTCTGGATACTTTTCTAGATTTTAATAAAAAAAAAATTTATTGTGACCCAGGATCGGGAAAAAAAGGGGTTTCTAAAAATACATTTCTAATGTAATAATAAACAATTTAAAAGTGCCCGGGGAAATTCTGGAAAAGGATTGGAGACATTTTCTAGATGAAATTTAATATAAAAAATTTTAGAGTGACGGGGAATGTTTGGAAAAGGGTTTTCGGGGATACATTTTAGATGAAAATAATAAAAACAAGTTATATGCCCCAGGATTCTGGAGAAGGGTCTGGTTACATTTCAAGATGTAAAAAAATAACTTTTTTTTTTTTGGGGGGGGGGGATTTTAAAATTCAAAGAGAAGGGCCCTTGGATACTTTTCCCTTGATGAAAAAAAATTATAACGGTTTAGTGCCCGGGGTTTTCTGGAAAAGGGGTTTTCTGGATAAAATTTCTAGATGTAATAATAAAACAATTTTAAAGTGACCAGGATTCGGGGGAAGGGTCGGGAAATGCTTTTTCTAGATGTAATAAAATAAACAATTTATAGTGACCAGTATTCTGGAAAAGGGGGTTCCGGGATCATTTCTAGATGTAATATAAAAAAGGGTTTTAAAGTGACCGGGGATTTTTGGAGAAGGGTCTGGAGACATTTTTTAAAAGTAATAATATAAAAATTTTAAATTTGAGGGGAAACCCTAAAAGCAAGGTCTGGTTTCATTTCTAGATGTAAAATTAACAATTTATATTGACCAGGTTCTAGAAAAAAGGGTCTGGTACATTTCTAGATGAATAATAAAACAGGTTGTAGTGACGGGGGTTCTGGAGAAGGGCCTTGGTACATTCAAGATGTAAAAAATTTAACAATTTTAAAAGTGCCCAAAGGATTCGGGAGAAGAGCCTGGAGGGATTTTTAGTTAAAAAATATAAAAATTAATAGGCCCGGGAATTCTGGAGAAGGGTTTTGGAATGAAATTCCCAAGGATGAAATAATAAAACAATTTATAGGACCGGGGATTCTGGAGAAGGGTAGGATACTTTTCTAGATGTAATAAATAACAATTATAGTAAAGGGGTTTTTCGGGAGAAGGGTCGGATGTATTTCTGGGATAAAAAATAAAAAACCAGGTTTTAGTGACCAGAATTCTGGAGAAGGTCTGTTGATCCAGGGATTTATTCTGATTTATCACTAAAAATTTAGACTAAATGTAACTTTTAATATGTTGAGTAAAGTAAATAAATCCCAAAAGGAAATTCAAAATGTTTAAAATTTACAATAGGCCAACCCCATGTGTCAGGGGGATAAAAATTAAAAGGGGCCCAAAAAATTGAAATATTTTTATCCATGTATCCCGGGACCTTTTTCCCTTTCTCGGAAAAAAACACTGTTGCAAAATTTGGCTGAAATGTTGGATGCCCCTTCTTTTTTTGGTTTTAAAAAACCTATTTTTTCCCTTTTAAAAATCTGGAAAGCCTAACCAAGAAAACCCCCAGATAAGGGCAATCCCATCAGGAACCTGCCCCATGTTTCCCTAAAAATAATCCCCAACTTATTTAAACCTATCAAGGGGCTCACTTTGGAGCAACAGGTACAGAAAAATATACCATATTATTTATGTGTATAGCAGAAATGACAAAACCACCAAATAAAAACCCCAATAAAAAATGAGAAAAATAACACCCGAAACTTTGGTTTTAAAAACTTTGTTAATAAATTTAAAAAAGGGGACAGTGTAGGGGAAATTGTTTCCCCTTAATAAAAATTTTAATAGACCCTTGGGGAAAAAACCTTCCAAACATAGGAAAAAAACCGGGGAACTTTTAAACCTTTTCCCCAAAAGCAGGGGGAATGCCCCTGCTACGGGGACAAAGGGAGTCAAATCTGTGTACAGGTTTTAAAAAGAAAGCAGAGCACCCAAGGCAAACTCTAGAATTCTAACCACACAGACTTCACACATATACTCCACATAAGTATTACTGAGAGGACACCTAAACATGAAAAAGTATGAAACCCAGGGGGCAGCTGCCGAACTGAAAAAAACAAAAGAAATCTGAAAATGAAATTTAAAACAATTTAAGAATTTTTGACTTTAAAAAATCTTTTCTTTACTCCCCCGGAAACCCCTAAAAAAATGAAAAGATAATGTTTCCATGACAAAGGTGTACTGAGCCTTTGAATGAGTTAATCACATGGAATAATGCCCCCATGTATAGGTCTCCCAGGCATACAATATGTTTAAATGGGGGAATTAAATTTAAAAAAACCCAAAGTTCAAAAAAAAAACTGCATTTTTTTTGGGGCCCCTATTCAAAAGCTCAATTGTCTTTGGGCTAGACGAACCCGTAGCAGGGTTTTCTGGGCTATATTTCCCACCTTTGGGAAAAAAAGGGAAAAGGTGGGAAAATAATTGCTGGGGCCCGCAGCTCACCCTACCCCCTGCTAGGGGGAACCCAAATTTTTGATAAAAAAAATGCACATTAATTTAATACCTGTTCACCCCAGCATGCAGAAAAGCCCCAGTAATTTAAAGCTTTTGGGGGGGATTACAAAAAATCAAAAATTCTGATAAGAAAAAACCACTCCAACCTTCAATATATGAGGGGGTGGTTTCGGTACAAAAATTACATATAAATAAGGGCGATACAGGGAAAGGGGGGGCCCTAAAAAGATAATGTTTTGGGGGCACCATGCTGGGGTTACACCTATTAGTGATACCCATACTATTAATTAAGCGGGTCCCCAGCACTTTCGGGGGTGCCCAAAACACAAAACACGGGCACCCCCCCCGCTCCCACTTTTTGGGCAGATAAAAAATATACATACGGGAAAAATGAAAAACATGAGGTATTATTTGGGTACGGGGGGCCTATACCCATAGCCTTTTCAAACATTTATTAGAGTATTCTGAGTTAATAGAGAGAAAACCCCCATTTTAGACCAATATCAATTATCTGGAGCAACAAGTGTCTCTCTCTTTCCAGAGAACCCAGAACATCTATACTTAATGTGAAAGACCCATTACCTTCAGACACCTCCCGGCACTGCTTTTACTGTAGTTTCATGTTTGTATAAGGGTGCTTTCACACGGTGCGTTTTTTGGTGCCTTTTTCGATGCATTTTTTTATGCAGAAATGTACAGTGTTAATTGCTGTGCCTTTCTGCACAAAAAAAATGCATCCAAAAACGCACCAAAAAATGCTCGGTGTAAAAGCACCGTGAGGACTTTGGGACTCTGAATTTGAAAAGTGGAGCTCTGCCTTTAAATTTAACTAAGGATTTGGTAGTTTAAAATTTTTAAACCCTTTTTTTAGAAACCTTAGTTTCAAAGTTGAGTGCAACTTAAAGGAGTGTCTCTTTTTGTGGAGGGAACCGCCACCCAGGGGGAGGGGGCATCATAAAAAGAGTTTACTCTCCTAATTAGAAGGGTTTGTCCAAAGCAGAGCAGTATTTAAAGTACAGAATGTTGTACTTGCTACATGCTATAGACAAAAATAAAATAAACCCCCAATTTTTTCACCCAAAGCTTTAAAAAAATCCCCCCCTACCCCAAGACATCTAACTCAAAAGGGGCAGTCCCCAAAAAACGCATGCCATTGAAATCTGGCCTATACTTTGCAGAATAGTGGTCCCAGTCCCCTACTCCTAAAGCCCAAAAAATTTTCCCCCGAAGGGGGAAAAACGCCCTTTTTGAATATCCTGACTAATTTTTCTTGAAAAGGGCTCTATTTGGGGTTTGACCATGCTTTGATCAAACTTGTGAAACAATTCAGGTTCAGGACATCCCAACCTAGATTTTTTTCTCTAACCCTATCTCTATCCATAACCTTAATGCTAACTTTAGGGCATTTTAGACGTTAACTTACCTTCTATTGCTGCTTCTGGGCTTGCATCACTTCCAGGACAAAATCCGACATCACTTCCGGTTTGCCTAGGTTATTCTTATGTTAAGGAAAGCGAAAGTGATGTTGGACGAAATGTCAGACGATATGCATCAAGTCCGACGTCAATTCTGGTTCCCAAAACAAAGGTAGTGATGCAAGGCCTGGAGTGTGTTGGACCCAGAGTGATGATGACAAGTAAATACCTAAAGACCCTTACCCAAAGTTTAATTTCCTCAAATGAGATTTTTTTGGCAATTTTCACCAAAATTCTGTTCGTCTTTACCTGAATGTAATTGCTTTGATTTGGTTCAGATTTGACATTGACCCAAATCGGAAGCACAAAACTACCCTTAGGGGAATTGAATCTGCTACCGGGTCCCCTAGCTGAATTAAGTTGATCAGTGAGGCTTCTGTAATCAGCTTATTTTTTGGAGACCCATTCAACAAAAGTGGATTATCCAAAGTGCCACCCTCTTAACTTCTATTGGTCAAGACAATGGGTCCTTAAAGGGCTTGTCTCACTACAAGGATTGCTGCTTTTTATGTTAAAGATCTTGCAAAAACAAGTCACTTTACAATACGTGTCCATTAACAGTATCTACCTATTCCTAGATATCCCCTCTTGTATGAGCTGCATCAGCTCCTCAGGTCGCTATAGCTACAGACCTGTTTCAATTCTCCATGATAGGCTGCAGAAACTGGTCGCTATAGCTAGAGACCTGTGCGATCTCTCCTGATTGGCTGCCAGCACTGGTCGCTATAGCTAGAGACCTGTTCAATCTCTCATGATAGCCTGCCAGCACTGGTTGCTATAGCTACGACCTGTTCAATCTCTCATGATAGGCTGCCAGCACTGGTCGCTATAGCTACAGACCTGTTCAATCTCTCATGATAGGCTGCCAGCACTGGTCGCTATAGCTACGGATCTGTTCAATCTCTCCTGGTAGGCTGACAGCACTGGTTGCTATAGCTACAGACCTGTTCAATCTCTCATGATAGGCTGACAGCACTGGTTGCTATAGCTAGAGACATGTTCAATCTCTCCTGATAGGCTGCCAGCACTGGTCACTATAGCTACAGACCTGTTCAATCTCTCATGATAGGCTGCCAGCACTGGTCGCTATAGCTACAGATCTGTTCAATCTCTCCTGGTAGGCTGACAGCACTGGTTGATATAGCTACAGACCTGATCAATCTCTCATGATAGGCTGACAGCACTGGTTGCTATAGCTACAGACCTGTTCAATCTCTCATGATAGGCTGCCAGCACTGGTTGTTATAGCTACAGACCTGTTCAATCTCTCATGATAGGCTGCCAGCACTGGTTGTTATAGCTACAGACCTGTTCAATCTCTCATGATAGGCTGACAGCACTGGTTGCTATAGCTACAGACATGTTCAATCTCTCCTGATAGGCTGCAAGCACTGGTCGCTATAGCTACAGACCTGTTCAATCTTTCATGATAGGCTGACAGCACTGGTTGCTATAGCTACAGACCTGTTCAATCTCTCCTGATAGGCTGCCAGCACTGGTCGCGATAGCTACAGACCTGTTCAATCTCTCCTGATAGGCTGCCAGCTGTTCACTATAGCTACAGACCTGTTCAATCTCTCATGATAGGCTGCCAGCCTGGTCGCTATAGCTACAGACCTGTTCAATCTCCCCATGATAGGCTGCCAGCCATGGTCGCTAGAGCTACAGACCTGTCCAATCTCTCATGATAGGCTGCCAGCACTGGTGCTATAGTTTACAGACTTTTTCAATCTTCCGGGTAGGCTGACAGCACTGGTTGCTATAGCTACAGACCTGTCAATCTCTCATTGATAGGCTGACAGCATGTGTTGCTATAGCTACAGACATTTTTCAATCTCTCATGATAGGCTGCCAGCACTGGTTGCTATAGCTACAGACCTGGCTTCTACTGCAGCATAGTAGAAGCCAGTAAACACGCCCCTGAATTCAAAATGAAACCAAGAAAACACGACTGAGGTCAGAGGAATCAATGTAGTGAGACAACCCCTTTAAGTTTCTAGCTATTGGGAAACTACAACTCTCCTCATGCCGTGACAGTCTGCAGTTCACTTGATATGATAGGAATTGTAGTTTTCCAATACCTGCAGTGCCACAAGTTGAAGACTGCTGGTTTAATAAAGAATCCCGTATCCCCGTTCATGGGGAAAAAATAAATTATACAACTCTAAAAAATCTCATGAAGGCAAGGAAACAAGAAAAGTCTCTCCTAGTGTGTGATATAAGGAACAGAATAAGATCCCTCTTTGCTCTCCTCACTTCTTAATTCCAGGCATATAGGTCGGTGAGATGGAAATTTCTTCTAGTTTTTCCCTCATTTCAACAAAAAAAAAAAAAAAAAAAAAAGAGAAGAAGAAAAAGCGGATCCTCCATTTCTAAGGTTACTGTGTTAGTTTAATTTTCACAGACGCAGAAGAATATTTTGAAGTGAGTAACATTTACCAAGTCATTAATTTTATGCAAACTAAGGAAGATGAAAGAAAAAAAATATCAATTATTTATAGATTGTTAAAATGTATCTTAGTGCAGAGCTACTGTATAGAAATGACAATTAGCCAAACGTACCTAACTTTAATTAATAATGCATACATCATGCTCTTTGGGCATCTAATAAGCAGCTCCAGAAATCTCGCATTGTTTGGGACACCAAACAGAAAATGTCATGAAAAACAGCCTACACTACCTCCCGGATTAGGCCAATGCCGCATCTTATAGGGCAATGAAGTGTCTGTTTAACAAAGCGAGTACCAAGATGTGGTTATATGCTGTCGCTGGGAGAAACTCCATTGACTTCATTGCTGGAACTTATTCTGGTGCCTGTTAGAAATTCAGTGCAGAAATTGCTATACTCCTGCCTTGTAGAAAGTATGTCCCATACTGCTATACACCCAAAACCCATGGGGCATGTTCACACGTTGAGTAATAACTGGACCGGTACGTCTGCGGCAGACATTTTTTACTAGCTCTTGGATTTCTGCCAGTCACTACATCTGTATGAGGATTAGCCCCAGTTTCATCAATGGAGCTAATCTGCACAGAATCTGCGTCAAAATAAGTGACGTCCCTTAAAGGGAATGTGTCATCAGGAAATTACATATTGTTTGTGTTTTTATGTTAAACATATTTTTTAAGAATTTCTGTTTGAACTTTTTTTAAAATTTTCCATATTAACTATCAATATTTATTTATTTTTTTAAATCCTGCAGTTTTCACTTTGGCCACTAGAGAAAGATTTTCAGCAGTCTCCTCATTATCAGCACAGGCAGGATTACACTGAAAGGTGACACCAATGTGTATAGATAACACAGGATCCAGTAGTCACAATAGATGTCACAGCTCCCCCCAGGGCCGGGATGACGGGTAGGCAGAGGTAGGCGATCGCCTCGGGCGCCTACCTCTGCCTGTCCCTAAGGGGCGCAGACAGGGGCCCCGAACCTTGCCGGGCTCCAGGTCACTGCCATGGGCCTGGAGCACCGGCAGTCTCTTTAGCTGTATGTGCGTCCGCTGGACGCACATACAGCTGCGGGCTTCTGGCTCCGGGTCCAACATGGCGGGGTCGCGGGGTCCTCATAGCGCTGAGGACCCGCCGCGGCCCTGTGCTGCTCAGCTGGGCAGCGTCACGATGAAGTGAGGTCATGGCGACGCTGCCTCTCCTCGGGCGCACAGCCCGTAACAGGCTGACGCCCGAGGAGCTGCCGGAGGAGTGTCCCGGCGCTGGAGGCGTGGCCTGAAGAGGAGCGCGCGGCCAGAAAGCAGGTAAGGTGAGTATAAATGTTATTTTTACCTGCCTTAGTGCCCCTATATACCTGCCTGTGTGCCCCCTATATCTATATACCTGCCTGTGTGCCCCCTATATCTATATACCTGCCTAAGAGTGCCCCTATATACCTGAGTGCCCTTATATGCCTGCCTGAGGGTCCCTATATACCTGCCTGTGTGCCCCCTATATCTATATGACTGCCTGTGTGCCCCCTATATCTATATACCTGCCTGAGTGCCCCCATATACCTGCCTGTGTGCCCCCTATATTAATATACCTGCCTGAGTGCCCCCATATACCTGCCTGAGTGCCCCCTATATCAATATACCTGCCTGAGTGCCCCCTATATCAATATACCTGCCTGAGTGCCCCCTATATCAATATACCTGCCTGAGAGTGCCCCCTATATCAATATACCTGCCTGAGAGTGCCCCCTATATCAGCATACCTGCCTGAGAGTGCCCCTATATACCTGCCTGAGTGCCCCTATATACCTGCCTGAGTGTGCCCCTATATCTATATACCTGCCTGAGTGCCCCCATATACCTGCCTGAGTGCCCCTATATACCTGCCTGTGTGCCCCCTATATCTATATACCTGCCTGAGTGCCCCCATATACCTGCCTGTGTGCCCCCTATATCAATATACCTGCCTGTGTGCCCCCTATATCTATATACCTGCCTGAGTGCCCCTATATACCTTCCTGAGTGCCCCAATCTCTATATACCTGCCTGAGTGCCTGTGTATACCTGCCTGAGTGCCCCTATTTCTATATACCTGCCTGAGTGCCCCTGTATACCTGCCTGAGTGCCCCTATCTCTATATACCTGCCTGAGTGCCCCTATATACCTGCCTGAGTGCCCCTGTATACCTGCCTGAGTGCCCCTATAGCTATATACCTGCCTGAGTGCCTCTATGGCTATATACCTGCCTGAGTGCCTCTATATACCTGCCTGAGTGCCCCTATATCTATATACCTGCCTGAGTGCCCCTATATCTATCTGCATGATAGTGACCCTATGTCTATATACCTGCCTGAGAGTAACCCTATATCTATATACCTGCCTGAGAGTGAGCTTATATCTATATACCTGCCTGAGTGCCCCTATATTTATATACCTGCCTAAGGGGACAATATCTATATACCTGCCTGCCTGAGGATATATATATATATATATATAAATATATATATATATATATATATTTCTATATATATATATATATATATATATATATATATACACACACACCTGCCTGACAAAGAGGGCATATCTATATACCTGCCTGACTGATGGGGACCTATATATACCTGCCGAATTGAGGGGACATATATACCTGTCTAACTGCGGGGGCATATATAGCTTCCTATCTGAGGGGACTTATATACCTATAATTAAGGAGTTGCTGGAAATGTGAGGATTCTAAGATATTTGAGTACAAATCTGCAGGGACGAGTTGTGGCCGGGAGAAATCAGCATGAAGGTGAGAACCGGATGGAGAAGAAAAGGGTAAGTGATCGACGCTGATCAGAAAAGTCGTCTCCGGTGAGTTTCTAAATGTAACTGCTGTGTAATAACTTATATGTCTGCAGAGCGTCTACATACAACTAGTATCCACCACTATCTGGTCACTGTATGGCGGTGGTATATGTAATCAGAGGCTGTGTACAGCTGATGGTCACATGTGGGGGTCGCGTTCGGTCAGGGTCTGGCAGAATTATTTGAGCCTTAAGTAGTAATAGTTTTGGGTCTTGGTTTTGTAGGAGTTTTTTAGTAACAATCATTTGTCTGGTAGATTTGCTCCATGTATCGGTGTATTATTTAGTGACTGTTATTTAGGGGTATTACACCGTCATATGGAGGGGAGCGATTTTGAAAAAGCAAATTTGTCAGGGCTGATTTCTATTGTGCAGTGACTGCTGAGGAGATGGGCAGGAGCTATGTGGGATACGCAGAAAATTAGTTACAGGACCTGGCGCAGGGGTGAGAGGAATTAGTGTGGGGAGGTGCAATTTTTTTGGGAGCGAGGGGGCGCCATTGGCTGTACTTGCCTAGGGCACCAAAATGCCTTGTCCCGGGCCTGGCCCCCCCTCCCTGCACACTGACTTCTTCCCAGGTCACAGAGCCCAGAAAACTCTCCTATAGAAATCTATGTGATTGATTCAGTTCACAGGCTCCTATGATCATGAAGCTGCTGTAAAGCATCTCTCTAAATGCTGTTATAAGGAGCTCAGACAAGATGGCCCACACCCGTAATCATATACAGAAAAGGGCATTTAAAAATCTACACTGGCTAAGAAGAAAATAATATCAGTATCTGGTTTCAAAAAGAATAGGTGATAGATTCCTTTTAAAAGGGTTCTCAAGTTCATATACAAAATAAACAAGAGGCCGCTGGGCCCTATCTATTATGTTTACTCATCGCTGGCAGAACAGGCTGCAAACTGCCAGATTTGAGCAGTAAATGCTCTGAAACTTCTGCACTATACAGAATAATGGACACAGCGCTGGAAACAGCATGTCTGTCACTAGCTTGTGCTGTCCTGGATTTAGCAAAGTTTATTTGGCAAAGATAACTTACTGCACTTGTCGTCTGATCTTAGAACCCTACACAACCCATTGAATGCTTTGACAGTTGAGATAACTTTATGTGTCACAGTAACACAGTGCAATAATTGTCATGTTAAGCTTTGCTACATCTTTATAGAATCCGAGTCATAAGCTGATACTACACTGTTCATTTTCAAGGTCCAAAATGTGTAGTGCATTTTTGGAGGGTTATGACTATCATTAGGATATTTAAAGGGAACCTGTCACATAGGTTGTGCCACCCTTGCTGAGGGCAGCACAAGCTGGTGTCAGACCTGCTGTTCCCAGCACTGTGTCCCTTATTCTGTAAGATGCAGCAGTTTCAGAGCATTTACCCCTTAAATCTTATTCATGAGCAGGTGTTAGCTCCACCCACCAAAGGCTAGCTCCGCCCACTGACAGTTATTCACATGTTTCTACCTATTCAAAGTAATAGGTTTGTCAGTTGAGGTGGGCGGGGCTAGCCTCCGATTGGCCGGGTTTGAAAAAAACTGACGCTCTGAAGGACTCTTCGAATGACTCTTCTGGCTGAAAACTGCAGATTTGAGCATTAAATACACGAAAACTCCAGCATCTTACAGAAAAAGGGGCACAGCGCTGGAAACAGCAGGTCTGACACTAGCTTGTGCTGTCCTCAGCCAGGGGGGCAAAAACTATGTGACAGGTTCTCTTTAAGCAAAACATCAGCCCAGAATTCTGAATCTTTAAAAAGTATAACTGTTTGCACTTTTAGTGATGTTAAGTATGACAGATACTTACCAAAAATAGTGGTGGCTGTACACATTACATTACCTTAAATGGTGGGCCAGTGGGAAAAATATTCTAAATCGTGTCTCTCTTATAGTTAGGCACTTCTTAAATGTACTTGCATTTAATGTTCTGTGGGCTTCCTGCAGTTTAACATCAGCTTTTCGACGCCAAGAAGCTCAGTGGCTCTGTGTCTCCACACACAGAAAGCAGCTCTGTGTCAAGCCCAAGAGATCAGATGACCAAAGCGGTTTGTCTTTTTTCAGGACAGCCTTTGAAGCCACATCCCTTTGGTCCTGCCTCTCTTTCTACAGGAGGATTGCTCAAGACTGAGATAGACAAAGCACAGCAGAGAATCCTGGATATTGCAGTTGTACAGGGGAAAGGAAAACAGCTTTAAAACTGCTCTAAAATGCTGCTGCTGGGCTGCAGGGAAGGGAGGCTACAGACACCGCTGGAAAAGCATAAATCATAGCATAGAAGAGATCACAAGGAGATTAATGAATGTTTTTTCTTATGTTTGGTTCCCTGGACAATTCTTTAGGATTGGATTACATCAGATTACGTATTGTGTATCAGATTATTGGGACAAAAACGTCCAAATATCTACATGCCAACTGAACTTGCGGATAAAGGCATGCTGTGCATACAATACACGCAATTGATTACCTAGTCTTCACATAGTGATCAGTTGTATTGTTTGGATAAATGTTATGAGGATTAGCCCCAGCTAACATGGTCAAAATCAGCCATATTGTCCGAGTTTCATTTTTTGTTTGTGGGCAGCTTGAATTTCCTTTTTACTTGTTAGAGCACATTTTGCTTCAGACTGCCCAACAATTGCCCTGGTACACCCTCAAAAAGTTGAGTCCTATAAGCCATCAGTTTGGTGCTGCCTAGACTTGGGTGTGTAGTCTAAGCAATCTCCCCTTCTTCATCCTTAAAGGGGTATTCCCACCACATTGATTAGCTTTAAACATGTAGATAAAAAATAAATATAGATTTTTTACCCAAAACTTTCCGTTTGATTTTGCTTTTTTTAGTTTAAGTATTCTTATCCCTGCTTCTACACAAGCTTCCCCCAAATTACCAAAACCCTTGATTATCCCTACCTCTTGTCTCTTCAGCAGTGATGAGATGGGTTTAAACTGTGTTTCACTCCCCGCTGTGTCTAATTTCAGCACGGAACAGTTTTTTCTCTCTTAATTTCAAAAAATTTAGAGCTCCAGCTTTGTGCCCTTTTTATCTGGAAAAGCAGAGTGAAAATGTCAGCATGCTGAGAACTGCCCACACCAACAGAAGTGGGAGCCGAAGCTATAGAACCACCACAAACCGAACAGAAGTGGAGCCTGAAGTGGCTGTAAAACAGGGGTCTGTGAAACAGCCTAATGAGAAAACCCCTTTAAGCCCTGTAGGAAAGTAAGGACTCTACTATTTAGGGTCCCAGGTAATGGTCCATAGAATAATTACAGATTATGTGCACTGAACTAATTGTATCATAGTCAGGAACGGAGTCAAGTGTTATTACCAGTAAAATGGTCAGAATGTGACAAACCAGAGAATGGGATGGAGAGGTAGTCAAAGGAGGCGCTAAGGGTCATGGCCTGGAGTAGGGCAATACAGCAGGTGCCAAAACCAAGGAGCAAGACAAACATTGAATCTGGCAACAAAGCCAAGGTCAGGGTAAGAGACATTGTATTAGTCAAGAACAAGGAGCCAATCATGAGCTGGACCTTAACCTGCAGGTGAGATGATGACATTGATGACCTCTTTAAATGGGTTGATACCACCAATGTCAACCTGACCTGGTCTGCAGCAGAGAGGATATGGCCAGTTGCTATGACTAAGAGCCTTTGGGCTTGAAACGCGTACGGGGTTAGGTGGATTTTTTACTAAATATGACTATTTTTTACCCGTTGTTTTGGCTTTTAAATATTTTTCCAAAGAAATTGAATAACTTTACTTATATGTCTTCACTTATTTTCACTATGGTGAGCACATGTTTTGCATTTCACTTGTTGGGCCAGCAAGGAAGTGTTTGGCATCATAATATGACCGCATAGAGTTGAGCCTGGTAGTAAGTACTGTTTGAACTTTCCATTGTGGCTATGGTCAGTATGTGGCCTCCTATTGCATCCATCAGCAGGAGCAAGGAGAGGTAAATCAGGTTGCCTTGCAGCTGGACATGTTCAGCACTTAGAACCATGGCCAGGAGGAGTTCCACCACTAGCGCAAGAAGAGTACACAACCTATATAGATCCTATAGAGAGTCAAATTTATACAGCCAGTTCCATGCCTCTAGTTATTCCCCCACAGCTTCTGGGGGACAGCAGCATGAATGGCTCAAGAATGCTGGAAGGTTCTATTATTATTATTATTATTATTACTATTATTTATTTTAGAGCGCCCTTGGTTCCAGGACGCTGTACATTCAGGTTGCACACATAACATACAGTAGGTCAAACAAATACAAAGGTGACAAATTAATAACTAACAACTGGTACAGAAGGGGAGAGGTCCCTGCTTGTGAGGGCTTATCGTCTACAGGGAAGGTGGGAAGAGACAGAAGGCGAGGGACAGACATGTTTGTGGAGTGTAGTAGCAACTGGGTTATTGTTGGTTAGAGGCTCCTGAATAGATGGGTTTTCAGGTTGCTTTTGAGGCTGGCGAGAGTGGGGGAGAGTCTGATGTGTTGGGGCAGCGAGTTCCAGAGTGTGGAGGAAGCACGAGAGAAGTCTTGGAGACGGTTATGTGAGGAGCTGATAAGGGGAGAACAGAGGAGAAGGTCCTGTGAGGAGCGCAGAATGCGAGAGGGGAGATATCTGGAGATTAAGGCAGAGATGTATGGAGGGGAGAGGTCATGGAGAGCTTTGTAGGTCAAGGTTACTAACTTAAACTGGATTCGCTGGGCAATGGGAAGCCAGAGAAGGGATTGGCAGAGGGGAGAGGCAGAGGAGGACTAAGGAGAGAGGTGAAACAGACGGGCAGCAGAGTTGAGGATGGATTGGAGGGGAGAGAGGGTGCTAGCTGGGAGGCCACTGAGAAGGATGTTCCTTCCATGGAGGAAAGAAAATGAGCTTATCAATAAAAATAAAAAATAAAAACTTATAATAAAAAGTTTCAACAAACAAGTGCAATTATGTTTTAAATATTGTAAAATCCATGGTTCTAAACTTTTACTGATCAAATTTGCAAAACGTTTAAAAAATAAAACCGCAAATAAAGTAATAGAAATGACGGCTCCCTCATTCCCCATGTGCGGCAGGAGACACTTTTGTTTTTGCTCCTCTCAGGCAGCATTAATTCCCTTGTTGGGTTTCCCTATGGGGCGGGAGGGATATAATTTTGAAAAAAAACATTTTTTTTTGAATTTTGTTTGTGGAAAAAAAATTAATCATTTTTTTCATTTTAGGGGAAGGTTTTAAAATTTCCCAATCACGGGTTGCCAAAGTTATACCTAACCTTTTTCGGCCTGGTTTTTAAAATCTGAGTATTTTCGTGCCTTTGTATGATTTTCTGTGCGGACCAGAATCGTTCACTGCCTGGTGTCCCTGTGAAAATGTTCCTGCTCGCCCCTAAAAAACCCCAAAATTCTTGTGGGCATTAATTTGCTCTAAAGGGGAAAAGCTCACAAAAGGGTGAATTTGTTAGATAGACAGGTGGCCTGAGATCTCTCTCTGATACTGAATGATATGAATAATAGATTCTGGTAAATGTATGCCAAGACTTGAGTTGTAAACACAGTCCCCCATTCCGTCCAAATAACACTTTAGAATAGGGGTGGGAACTCATAATCCACCTGAGGCGAGCCGGTTTCAACAGAACAAAAACATAACCAGGCGCACTGTCACATACTTGGAAAAAACAAACCCATAAAATGCATTATGCTCAGTGGTCCATAGATTTCTTGGGTTTCTGAACTAAACCAATTAATAGTTTGACAGACATGTCTAAATAATGACCGCATCATTAAAAAATGCAGAGAAGGGAGCAATGCAGGGGGCTATGGCCATGTATGAGGTGCTCATTAAATCACAAAAGCCAACAAAAAAGCAACAAAAAATTCTTATGCCCATGGTTCAGCCCTTGTGGGGCTTCGGCTGCAACGATTGAGTAGAACTCAACTCATTGCCAGATAACATGAGATCCCAAGAACGGCAGGAGTCGCATGCTAAATTATTTGCAGCAGAAACCATGACTGTTGTGTTTACCCTTCCCATTAGGGATAAAATTTTAGCCATCGCAGCTGCTATAGGGCCCAGAGGTCGAGGGGGCCCACTTCTGAAAGATTGGACCTTTTTTGTAGGGGGTGACTTTCTAAAACCCTGCCCGTAAGGGCGCTGTCAGAATTGGATTCAACATTTTTTTGGGTTTTTTTTTGCGCCCAAAAACATTTTTAGCCCTTTCTATAAAAATAAATGAACTCAACCCTAAAGTAGGCACGTTTGGCGGGAAACGAAAAAATTTTGAAGCACCAAAGTCATGTGCCTAAAATATAAGTATGTCCCCTAAGATTGCTTTAGCCTAAGTTAATGTGCCTCGTATAAATGCAAAGATCCAACCCCGTTTAGGCGGGTTTCAAACATTTTGGAGAACTATATTTTTATTAAAGGGCCCTTTAAAACTGGCGTGGGGGCCCCCCTTTTTTCTGCCCGGCCCGCCCATGTGTGTACATGAATATGGGTTACTTTATAGTGAAAAATTTATTGCTATTAATTAATTTGTTATTTATAGTTACTTACATGCGCTAATATTTGTTGCTACTTACATGACGCTATTATTTATTGTTACTTATATAGCGCTATATTTTATGCTATTATTGGCTTTATTAATTTTTTTATTTACTTCGGTTATTATGGCTGTATTTAAAATTTGTTTTAGTATTATTCTTAATGGTTAACTTTTTACTACTTATATGGCGCTTTTAATTATTGCTACTTATATGGGGTTATTATTGGTTACTATTTATACAGTGATATTATTTATAGTTACGTATATGGCACTATTGTTTATTGTTATTTATATGGGGTTATTACTTGCTGCTACTTATATAATGATTTTATTTATGGTTACTTTTGGCTTTTCTTTATTCCCACTTTTTTCCCCTTTTTTTTTTGTTACTTTACGATTTTTTTATTTTTCTTTTTTGGCTTTTTTATTTTGTTGGTTTTTGGACTATTATTTATTTTATTTAATGTGTTCTTTTTATTTCTCCCATGCGCTTTAAAAATTTTTTTTCTTACATGGGGGATTTTTTGCTGCTCTTTAAAAGTATATTATTTAATGTTACTTATAAGCGTTTAAATTTTTTTACTTTGTGGAGCTATTATTTTTGTTACTTTTATGGAATTATTTTTTATTGTTACTTATGTGTCGTTATTATCCACTGCTACAAATATGGTGCTATTATTTATTGCTACCTACATGTCGCTATTATTTATTGTTACTTATATGGGGTTATTATTTGTTGCTATTATTGTGTATTAATTTTGTAACGAAAAGGGCTATTATTGCTCTTATGCGTTTTTATTATTTTTTGCCCTTCTGCATTTTTTATTTTTAGCCTTTTGCTGCTTTTGAGTTTCCCCCCATTGGGGGTGGGTGCAAGTCTTGAAAAGAATATTTTTTAAAAGGTCCCAAAAAAGAGGGAAAATTTTTTTTGGGGGGCAGCCGAACCCCAAAAATTGTTTTTACCCGAAGTTATTAATTTAAGGTTACTCAGCTTTGTAAAAAGGGCGGCTAAGGGGCGATTTATAACCATGTATAAATATGTGAAAAGACAGTACAGGGATCTCTTGCATAATATCTTTACACTTAGGCTTATAACAACAACACGGGGACAGCCCCTACGTCTAAAGGAAGGAAGGTTTTACCATCAACACGGAAAGGGATTCTTTAGGGCGCATCCCCACGGCATAGGACAAATACCGGCCGGTTTGCCGGCCGGTATTTGTCCTGTTTTGTGGCCGTCCCCACGGCCGCGGGGGGGACAGCTTTTCTCCGCCATGAGCGGAGAAGAGCCCTGCCCCCTCCCATTGAGAAGCACAGATTCTGTCCGAAAACTGGATGGAAGATTGTGCTTGATCAATGTTTTGTCGCCGGACCGCCGGCGGCAAAACTGCTGGGCGGAAAACCGGTGCAGTGGGGATTGCTGCACGGGTTTTCCATAGAGCACAATTGTGCTAATTTTCGGCCGGTTTTTGAGGCGGTCTGAAAAACCGCAAACCGGCTGAAAAACCGGCCGAAAACCCGTGCAGTGGGGACATGGCCTTACTGTAAGTGCAGTGACACTATGGAAGTCACTGCCACAGTCGGAGGTGATGGTGGATTCAGGGAACAAGTTCAAGGAGGATTTAGATAATATAACATATTACAGTTACTAAATTCTGGGACGTTGATCCAGGGATTAGTCTGGTTGTCATAGTTGGATTTAGGATGAAATGTTTCCTTTTGCATGGAGCAATTGGCATCCGACTCATGGAGAGTTTTGTCTTCCTCTGCATCAGCAGTGTAGGGTTATAGGTTACACCTAATGGACCTGATTCGTTTTCCAATCATATCTACTATGTTACTATTTAAGACCTTGACTTTTGATTATCTTTTCCAATATGAGCATAACTTTAGCCATATTGATGCGTTGTGGCCGAGAAGTTGAGGGAATCTAATATGGTGCAAGAATATTGTACCCAGAGCCAGGATGATGGGTGGCAAAGGTAGGCACTCACCTAGGGCGTCACTTCATCCCAGGCTGAAAAGGGGGCACAAAGAAGCATGGAGTGGGCAGAATTTTCCATTGGGGTTGGGGGCACTATATGCCTTATTTGCCTAGGGCACCAGAATACTTTGTTTCAGTCCTTATTGTACCTTTTTGTGGTGAACAACAAGCACTTCTAAGCACTTCTTACTCTACTGATATATGGGGCTATTATTTGTGGCTGGTTATGCTGCTATTTGATTGTCCCGCATTAGGGGTTTAGGCCCCCTTTAATTTTGTAGGGGCCTATGCTATTTACAAAACCCAGCTCCTCCCCTTTTGGTTTTTTTTTTATTTTTTTGTCCCCTAAGGAGCTCTAATAATTAAAGGGAACCTGTCACATAGATGATGCCCCCCTTGCTGAGGGACGCACAAGCTGTGGGCAAATTTCTTTTCCCGCGCTGGCCCCTTTTCTGTAAGATGCAGCATTTTAGAGCTTTTTCCCCCCAAATCTTATTCATGGCAGGTGTTGCCCCGCCCCCCCCAAGGCTACCCCCCCCACTGACAGTTATTCACATGTTTTACCTATCAAAATAATAAGTTTGTCAGTTAAGGGGGGGCGGGGTAGCCCCCGATTGGCCAGTTTGAAAAAAAACTGACTTTTGAAGGGCTCTTTCGAATGACTCTTCTGGTGAAAATGCAGATTTTGAGCATTAAATACAAAAAAAAATACAGCATCTTACAAATAAGGGGACACAGCGCTGGGAACGGGCTGTCAAAGTTGTTTTGTCCTCAGCAAAGGGGGCATAATCTATGTGACAGGTTCTCTTTAACAAAGCATATTATGCAATAGAGGGCCCAAGACAGAGTAAGGCTGTCTGTCTGTAGGGTCCATTCATCAGCACAAGTTGGTTAGATCTGTTAGATAAGTTCTTAATGTTTTCCTTTGGTTTATAAAATTGATTGAACATTGCAAAGGGGACTCGGTGTAAGTAGCAATGAGTAATATTTTGGAAAGAATAAAAATGTTAGACGTTGTACTGGCCAATCAGAGTATGAGGATCCTCCGCTGGGCCCAGGCTCTGATACAACTATGGGCCCCAAAGGTCCAGCAGATATGAAATGCATTGAACTGAATTTGGAGACAATCGCACACATCCTATGATACCATGCTGATGGTTTGTTTTGGGAGTACAGCTTCTGAAAGTTTTAACCGGTATAAAGATATAGGGGACATGGGCCCCTAGTTTAAGGGGTGTAAAGTGCACCTGATTTAAAAACCGCCAAAAAATCTGGCGTGTGGTATGCTTCATTTAAAATTTATGACCCTTTTTGGCACATTGCATAATTTTGGTGCTAGCGTATCTTTTTTGCTTATTTAATGAGCCTACTTTAGGGGCATTCAAAAAGTTCTGCTGGATGTAATGCGCCCGTTTTTTTGACTGGTTCATTTCTATAGAGAATAGGGCTTCAATAGGTTTTTTTTGCGCAAAATGCACCAAAACTATGGCACTGTCATATTGGGACATGTTGCCCATAAACTTTATTTCTGCAGGCCAAAACTGATAGTCAATAAGTTTAAAACCTTTTAGGTACAAACATTTACCATGTTCTGTGCATAAGTGGATATCCCAACTCCCAGAATGTCTACAGTATCTATCTATCTATCTATCTATCTATCTATCTATCTAAACTATCCCCCTATCATCTACTATCATTATCTACTATTATTCATATCTATTAAACTGTTTTATGTCTATCTATCTCATATCTATCTTCTATCTATTTTTACTATTCATCGTTTTTTGTCTATCTTCTATCTACTATCTATCTATACCCTTTTATCTACAGTTGAAACCGG
>JAODAL010018571.1:0-74382 GCA_025379985.1 Phyllomedusa bahiana
TCCCAGGCCTCTTGCATTTGGGCAGGGGCTCACACGTAGTTGCTATATCATAAAAGAGGCTCTGGGGGGAAGTAATACAGGTCAAATGGCTGCGACCACAATAAGTTTTTATATATTGCTGTGTGACCTGGAGACCAGGATAGCTGACCACTTTATGGAAGGTTATACGAATCGGGCCCCCACCAATATGTGGGCCTGAGTCATAAAAACCCTTTTCCCCAATCTGTGGCAGTCTGCCATCCTGTGCCCCCAGGCCAGGCCACGCACAACCCATTAAACTTATAAGTTCTGCATGCCGGCCGGGGGGCACAGAATGGGGATGACCACAAAAGTTTACATAAGGCTTGGGGCCTGGAGAACGGGATGGCTGACCACTGATGGAGAGGTTATAATTTTTGGCTTGTGACAAAAATCAGTTTTTTGGGGTGATTATAAGTCATATTTTGAAGGGGCCTCAAAAAATTGGGGTTGGGGTTTTTAAAATCTGCATAAAAATTTTTTAAACTGGTTTTTATTTTTTCATCAACATAGACATAAATGGTTTTTGTTTTTTGTGTGACTGATGTTTTTTTTAATTTTTTGTTACTATAAAAAATTTATTTATTCCTATGAGTGGTTGCGCTGGTTGAGGGGCCCAGTGCACAGCTCTGCCCAGGGGCCCATAATGCTGTTAAGATGGCCCTGGATGCACACATAAAAGTGTAGACCACATTGTCGGAATCTGTACAAAAAGGACATAACAAATTAACTCCAATATATAATGGGGCAAAATTCTTAATGTATTTACAACAGTTCTCCTTTATAAATACATTAATAAATATCTTTAGTGATATCTTTTGAGATGAACAACATCGTTATGAAGCCCCTGTACCACTTTCTCTAACAACTGCAATTCAGTCTGAGGAAAATAGTTCAAGCTATAGATCTGCATGAATAGTAGCTACTCTGAGCTGGCATTATTTTTTGTCACTGCACCACTTATGTCAAAAAGAAGTCTCCAAGTTACTAAAAGGGATGGTTGTTGCATTGTGAGAGGAACTGGCACACCACTTGCAGTATTGATAAATCTCCCCTAATATGTTGGTGTTTTCTAGATTTTGGTGACCTTGTTTAGTTCTCCTTCAAAATGAGGTCCCTTTAATTCAACTTTTTTCAGGATTTGGGGATTAAACAGCTCACTAAGGCCCAATTCAATCCATTTTTACTACCCCTTTGTGATATCTTATGGGGGTACCATCAAAAATGATCAAATTAGTGTTGAGCGATTTTTATCACAAGTTGAAATCGCACGGTTTTACGTTGATCGGGGTTTTTTAGATCATGCGATATTTAGGTTAAAATCTGTCATAATCTATTTTAATAAACGCCCATTTTCCCCGTTCCCCGCAAAATTTTTGGCGGGCCCCCCCAAAATCAGCTTTAAAAAAAAAATAAAGGGGGCAGGATGAGATGGTGTGCGACCAGACGGGATGTGTAGGTTGCGATTGGGGGAAAAATCCCATGACCCTCGTTTTTCATAGAACGCCCTTTTTTCATGACTGTGTGTCAGCGTTTATAGCATAGGACTGCGCCTGCCTCTGTCCAAAAGGCCCCGCAAACAGCTCAGCGAAAAATTTTTCTATTTTTTCACAGAGACGCTCACTTTAAGCTGTATCCTTAAACTTTTGTTAGATCAGGATTTGCGATTTTTGGTAGTTAGGCAAAATTTTTTAAAAGGGGCATCTGCGCTGTAAAGTCACAGGGGGGGTGGGGGGGGGGGCCCCGCGGGGGGAATACAGACAATTTTATAAAGGATAGGATATTGTAAAAGCCAAAACTTTGTTTAGACATTGCAGCCTTATATTAGGGAAAAGACTTTTCTAGTACTGCGGTCTATTGTTTTGGTCATAAATCCCCCCTTTTTTTACAGTAACATTTTTAGATAGGGGTTTCTTTTTAATTTTTTACCATCCACTTTGTTGATATAGCCACCTTGCAGTTAAATTTGAATCCCGCAATTTTGTAGTCACCAATTGATAGTGCCCCAAAAAAAACCTTTTTTTATCCTATACATTTCAGATACGTTTTTTTTCACTTTGGCGCAGGCCACTTTGTTGATAGAGCCACCTTGCAGTTAAATTTGAATCCAGCAACTTTTTAACACCACATGTACTGATAGGTGCCAAAAATACCTTTTATTATCCGTATACTTTCAACAGGGTTTTTTTCACTTTTGGGTCAGTCAAGCTTTGTTGATAGAGGTCCCTAGCACTTAAATTTAAACCAGCAATTTTGTTTTTGATTTGGGGGATTTGAAAATCGTGATTTGCTTTTTTTTTAAAAAGAGATTTTCCAAAACTCCCCAAACCCTTTCTCAATTTTTTATCTTTTTGAACATGGAGCGAAATTCAGGTGTAAGCACAAAAGGGGGGGTAGGGACAGGGGGTAGAGGTACAGAGAAGGTGCTCCTTCCAGTGCTGGCGACAACACAATCCCCATGGTCGCATTTTGGGGACCATCGGGGCCTGTCCATCCCGGGGTCACCCCTGGAATCTCAGTAACGAACACGTCCCCAATCTTTCTTCAGTGGTTAATGAACCTGCACCCGCATCTTACCCCTCGTCCTCCCACACGGCCCACAAAGTCGTCATCGCATCATCAGCCGCCCCAACATGAAGCGGGGGCAGCCCAAATGTAACTCGTTTTCCCACCACTGTGGAAACCCCATTTTTGAAGACCTCTTTGATGACAAAATGTGGTTGGGGTCAGAAGCATGTTTAAAAGATCAAGAGGCCAAAAGATAAAATTTTTTCTCTGCCTGACACCCATTACTGATGCCATCAGAGGAGGGAAGGAAACCCGGGTTCAATCGGCAAAAACCCCGGGGCGGGTCGAAACGTTTTGCAGCATAAGGGCATTTTTCCGTGTTAATAGATGCGGCGCCACCTGGGTCTCACCGCACCCACTGAAATTTCCGGGCCCCTGGCGCAAACCCCCATTTAATAGTGACAGACCTACCCGGGGCCTTACCGCCCCCCACGTAAGTCTGGCCCTGCAGCGGGGACCTCCGTGTTAACAGAGGGCTGACAGCAGCACTGGCTCTCACCCGTTAGGGAAATCGGAGAGCTTAAAATTTCTCAAAAAAAATATGATTTTGAAAAAGGTGATTTCTGTGAGGTTAAATAGTTCAAAAGGGGCCCCCCGGGGGCTGGCACAAATTGCACAATTTGAGGTTTAAAATTTTCTGGGTCTGGAGTCACTATTGGGTCGCATCATTTGATCTCCAGGGGAGTCTGTCCCTAATCACAAAGAAGGATTTGGGGAAAAATGAAACCATTGAAGATTGGGCTGAATCACTCCAGAAGCCAGGGGGCAAATGTCTTCCAACAAGAATTTTTGGGGAGATTAGGACTTTTGTTTATTAAGAGGGTTGCCAAATTTTAACACATCTACACGTGAAAAAAAAATCCCTTTTTAAAAACTGCAGGGGGGGGTTATGTTGATGTTATCACACGGGGAAAAAAAAGCAAAATGAAAAAAATTAAAAAAATAAAAAAAAACTTCCCTAAAAAAAATTCTTTTAAAAAAAATGTCAGTTTACCAAAAAATATAGTAAAAACATCACTGTACAAAATAGCATAGTGCCATTTTGGACTGTGGGCAAACGGGTTCCCCGGGGTCATTCTGCGGTAAGGGACGATATATAAATGTCCATTGAAACTAAAATGGTGGTTCAAAGATCCTTTTCCCGCACTTTTTAAAATCTGTGGGTCAGCATTTAATGGTCATTCTGCGGTACGGGCAGATAGTCAATGTGTTCAACAAAATGGTGGTTAAAGACTCCTTTTTCCGGCATTTTTTTAATCTGGGGTCATGCGGGTTTTGGGGGCTCAGTGTGAACCCAAAAGGGTAATCAAGTTTTTCAACAAAAAAGGTGGTTCAAAGATCCTTTTTCCGGCACTTTAATCTGTGGGTCAACGGGTTTAAGGGTCATATGTGGTACAGAACGGGTAAGTAAATGTCCTTTTTCAACTAAAATTGGTTGAAAGACTTTTTTTCCCACACTTTTAATCTGGGGGTCAACAGGTTTAAGGGTCATTCTGCGGTACGGGACAGATATAGAAAAGTCCGTTCAAAAAAAATGGTGGTTTTCAAAGACTCCTTTTTCCCGGCATTTTTTAATTTGGGGTCGACAGGTTTAATGGTCAACTGCGGTCCGGGGACAGGTATAGTAAATGCCATTCAATAAAATGGGGGTTCAAAGACCCTTTTTCTTGCATTTTTTAATCTTGGCCAGACAGGTTTAAGGTCATACTGTGTACAAACAGGTATAGTCAATGTCCGTTCAACTAAAATGGGGGTTGAAAGACCCCTTTTCCCCAGCCTTTTTAATTTTTGGGGCCCCAGACAGGTTTAAGGTCATACTGCGGTACAGGACGTATATTTAAATGTCCATTTCAACTAAAAGGTGGTTTGAAAGACCCTTTTTCCGGCCCTTTTTTAATCTGGGTCATGCAGGTTTGGGGCTCATCGGGTTTCCAGGACGGGGGAATTCAATGTCCCTTTCAAGTAAAAGATGGTTAAAATCATACTGCCTTTGGCACATTTTAATTTTGTGGGTCATCAGGTTTAAGGGTCATGCGTGGTGCAAGACGGGGGATGTGAAGGGCTGTGTTTTTTTTACGGGGTTTTTAAAAAACCTAATTGTCTTGCCTAAATTACACGAACTTTTTTGCTTTTGTGATGTTAATCCAGCTTCTCCACCCTTTTTGGGGTTTTTGGGAATGAAGGTGTTGTTGCCTCCCATAGACTTTAAGGGTCATCGTCATAACATTGCCAAATTTCAAAAAAAACCTTATCGATGGGGGCTGACATCGACTATCGCCCGATGTCGATAGGCAACGAATCCCCCAAAACTAGTGCTCCCTCCCCCAAAATTTATTTTTCTGAAAGAATGAAGGTGTTTTTCCTCCCCCATGACTTTAAGGGGCATCGGCGAAAACCCATTATCACTATCGGAATCTTATTGATAATTGCCATATCGACTACGACCCGATGACGATAGTCAACGTAATCGCTCATCACAAAATCACAATCATCCAAAAATGGAGGTGGAATAGACCCGGGTTTTGCAAAGGGCAAAGGTATTCCTAATTGGATTATGTTTGCCCTATCTAGTGAAAGTATATGGTTTCTGTATCAGACTCAAATTTGTGGCATCCGTTGGGATAAGTTTCTACGGTATCCCAATAGATTCCATGAGTGTGGTGGTAGGGGAGGGGGCAAAAACAAGATGTAAGCTTAAAGATTATCCTTTTTATTCATACTTCAGCACTTCTGGTCCATAGTTAAGTCCCCATGTCTTTGTTTGATAACATTGTAGAGCCTGTAGAGAAGGGATCTTCCATATGTTCTCATCACCACCATAAAATAAGGGTTGATTCAAATCTTGGATGAACCCCTTTTCCCTAGTGTCCCTGTAGTGCCTACATATACTACAGTGATAGTTTTTAAGGGGTGGCCAAATCCTTTAGTGTTTTCGAGACATGAAAATAAATCAGGCGAACCTTTTTTTAGGGTAATGAGATTTTATGGTGACTTTGAGAGAAACTACTCCCTTTTTTCAGTCAGTTTTTTATACCCGAAGAAGGGAGCTATTTTTCCGAAAGCTCACCATCAAAAAATTTCTCATTACCCGAAAAAAAGGTATCGCCGATTTTTTCACTCCTCACTACTTTCCCATGGGTAACGCGGTACAAATTATATTATATATAAATAAAAAAATATAAAAAGCATTTCTTGCATGAAAAAATTATACTAGCTGTGGTAGAAATACTTGTTCTGTTATTCACAGCAAATGATAGAATACTGTAACCTCCTAGAGTATGATAGCAGTGTTATTATTGCTACCCGTAAGCGATTTTTTTTCCACAAAGAAAAAAAGAAAGAAAATATTTTAAAAAAATCCCAGTTATTTATTTGACATTTAATATTAATGCTAAAATAAAGCCCATAAAAGTATTTTCAGATGTGAACCTGAGCTGAAAGACAAGCATTGCATTTCACCCATTATCACACAGTAGAAGCAATTGCTTTTTTACTTTATTGCATTTGTTTCCTGATGTGAATTGCTGATATGGCACGTTATCATATTAATGTTTATGTTGCTTGTATTCCTAGGACGATTTTGATAGTCTACCTATGTCAAACAATTAGTTCATTAAAATTCTTGCCGGGTTAAAAAATAAATCAATTTTCTCTCCGGTCACTGAGTTATCTAAAATAAGCAAGACATCAGGCACTGATAGGTTCAGAGTTTGTTTGCTACACTGGCACTGTGTGACACGTTCCCTTGTGTGAATAAAAATTGATTCAGAGGAGACAGGCAGCGTAAACATGTTTTGTACACTGGCTTGGATCATTTAGAATACGTAGGACAGGTATCTTTAAATTTTAGCATTTTAAAAATATTAGAAATTTTTGATCATGGCCAATTTAACAAGATTTTTATTTTTGTTAGAAAAAAAAAAAAGAAAATTTTCATCAGGCAAGAAGTATATTTTTAAGTGGCAAAAAACATCTTGTAAATTTTAGCATTATAAAAATATTTGCAATTTTTGATCATGGCCAATTTAAACAAACATTTTTATATTTTGTTATGAAAATAAAAGAAATGTTTTTTTTTTATCAGGCAAGAAGTATATTTTTAAGTGGCAAAAATATTTAAGTGAGTCCTAACTTTTGGGTAACCTTTGCTTAGCATATTACGTTTCCTATTGCTTATATAGCTCCAGTAAAAGATGAAGCTAAGGGAAGGTTTCACAAGGGTTAAATGAGGGGGTAATTACGCCCCCAAAAACGCCGTTGGGCCCGGGGGGGGAGCGGGGGCGGGTACGAGGGGGGCACCTGACAGCCCCTTACTTTAAAAAAAACCCCGGCACGTATACGCCGTATAATTCAATGTCAATTATCTCCCCCCCGGCGTATTCCGGCCGGGAGGAGATGAATCCTAGTTTTTTTATGAGAACTGCAGATTACCGTTTGACTTGGAATATTCCCAAACGTAATTTTTGCACTCCGGGGCGAAATTTTCGGGCTGAAAACGCCAATTTTAAGCTGTGTGAACATGGCCTAAAGAATGTCATCACTCACACCAGTACCTGTCCCTAAATAAGGTTTAACAATCTAATCTCCTTAGGTCATATTTACATAGAAAACATCATAAATTTCTGAGGAGAATATGGGGCTCATCTGAACCCCTGGAGCTCCCCTTTAATTTAATATAGTGCTCTGAAAAAATGAAAGGGGCACTCTGATTGGTTGCTATGGGCAACAATGAAATTCTTAGACCTAGGCATTTTTCATACATTTCCCCCTTAAAATTTTCCCCGTACTATACATCTATTAAAGAGAACGGTCAATTAGCCCCCTTGCTGAGGACGCACAAGCAAGTGTAGGCCCCCGTTTCCAGCACTGTGCCCCTTATTCTGTAAGATGCTGTTTTTAGAGCATTTAATGCTCAAGCTGCACTTTTTTAGCCAGAAAAGATCATGAAAAAAACCTTTTTTTAAACCCCTCACCCGGAAGTAGCCCCACCCACCCCACAGCTGATTAACCTATTTTTTGAACAGGGGAAACATGTAATTTAAATGCCCGGTGGGCGGGGGTAGCCTTTGGTGGGCAGGGCTAAAACCTACAAGAAAAAGATTTGAGGGGGGAAATCTCTAAAACTACGCTCTTACAGAAAAAGGGGAAAAGCGCTCTCACCCTTTTTATAAAACAGCACATTCTATGCTAAGCACAATTTCTGGGGTCATAAACCCTTTGAAAGTGGTTTCCTTTCCCGCAGTAATGCGCCTAGAATTGCCGTAGCAAACCTATAAAAACTAAGCTTTGTTTGGGTTTTAAATGCCCCCACTTCCGCACCCCCCAAAAATCAGCCTGTTAACAGTGCCCCTTGCGTTCCCGTAATGCACCTGATACTGGGGTACGGGAGGGATTCCAGTAATCAAAGGGGTGCCTTGATGTCGGGGTGAAATTATCCAGGCTTCTGGGGGAGCCTCGTTCAACATGTCCCCCCAAATAACAAAGTAAGTCCCATTCAACTACATTTTTTCTATTATCAAACATACAAGCTTTCTGTGTGGGTCACAAAAGTGTGGACTACCATTCTTTGTGTCACTCACCAAAAGCATATACCGCCAGTAAATAAAGCAAAACCCCGTCAAAAGGACTAATTTTTTTATTAAAAATTCATCGGTCATTCACTGAACCCATCTTTCGTATACCAGAAAAATTCTCAAAAACATAAAAAATATTTTTGATAAACCAATGCTTAGAAAATACCTAAGGTGCTATTCAGACCTTCCTTTTTACACTTTATCAGGTGTTTACCCATAAAAAATTTAAAAATATGCAAAACAAAAAAACTGTGAACTGACATGATACTTTAAAGTTGCACACATTGGCCATTGATTTCAATTGTAATAATGTCGACTGCATGATGTACAATTTTTGTGGCATTCTTGCTATTTAAAATCTTAGTCAGCTACACTTTTCAATACAGTGAGAAAGATAGTTATGCTGACACATACCTGAAAAACAGATGCCAAAAGGATACTGGGAAAAATTAGTGTGAAGTGGCTTGAAAGCCAAATATGGTGAATAGGTGATTAAACTGATTTCACAATGTTAGCAGTATAGATAATAAAGAATATTTCCTTACATAAGGTCAGTACTTTCTAA
The DNA here is from genome assembly GCA_025379985.1 of Phyllomedusa bahiana. Classification (NCBI taxonomy): domain Eukaryota; kingdom Metazoa; phylum Chordata; class Amphibia; order Anura; family Hylidae; genus Phyllomedusa; species Phyllomedusa bahiana. The sequence goes on from JAODAL010018571.1 coordinate 8,725, forward strand.
TTATTTGAAGCTCAACTACAGCTACATTTGAAGCCACATCCTCAATGACTATTAACTGGAAGGCTATTTTCACATGGCTAATTGCAGGGCATACAGTATGCGCCGCAATTATGCCGGGTGTTCGGGAGCACTCGCACGGCGCGGGGGGAGCGGCCGCCCGCCTTCCCCATAGACTGACATTACTCGCGGCGCGTAAGCACCGTAAATAAATGACATGTCAATTATCTCCCCGCGCCTACAATACGATCATATCGTATACGCGTGGAAAGGAGGCGTAATCCATAGTTCTCTATGAGAACTGTGGATCACTGTAATTATTGGGGCGCATTTCGCTCATATTAGAGCGCAGTACACTCTCAATAGGTGGCGAAATGCATCCCAAAATAAGCCATGTAAACATAGCTGAAGATTTGCAGGTTTTTTTCATGTTTAAATCAAAATGACATTTACAGAACAATAGTTTAAGGCTATATCTCCATTGTACACGTTTTCGGGCAGTTTTTTGGCATTTTTCGCTTTCTGAAACAGCTGAAAACACGACTGTAAACAAATCCCATAGACTTTTAAAGTAAAAACGTAGTGTCCCCAGAAGGTTTTTTTTTCTGCTCATTTCTGCTCCCGGTCGTTTTTTGAAACATGTTGCAAAAAAAAAACAACACAAAGAGTAGAACATTTTCTATTGAAGTCTATATAATCTGCCAGATGTTTTTTGGTGCATTGTTTTGCAGAAATCCACAGCAATTTAAAGCTGTGCTTTTCTGCAAAAAATAGTGTTAAAAAATGCACAAAAAATTGTAGTTTTTTTTTAGCTGTTTTTGACATGCACTATCCAGCGGTGTCAAACTGCCGCCCCTCCAGCTGTTGGGAGACTACAACTCCCATCATGCCCACTGTTATAGATTATACAAATGCATGATGGGAGTTGTAGTTTCCCAACAGCTGGAAGGCCGGCAGTTTGACACCCCATGCACTAGACAAAAAAACTCAGTTTTATGAACAGTTTTAGAATTTGGTTTTCAGTATGTTTTTTGTCCAATGCCATGCAGACCTAGCCTAAGATGTCTTCTAATACTTTATTGTTAGAAAGATTTTGGTTCTGTCCATAGATATATACAGTTGGTTGTAAAAGTATTTATACCACTTGAACCTTTCCTCATTTTTGAATGTTAAAGCCACAAACCTAAATGTATTTTATTGATATTTTTGTGATCAAGCAACACAAAGTAGAAAGTATTTGTGAAGTATAAAGAAAATTATTTGTGCTTTTCCAAATTATTGCAAATTAAAAAACTGAAAAGTGTGGCATCCATAAGTATTCAGCACTCTGTTCTCGGATACCCCTAAATAGAATCCAGTGTGACCAACTGCCATTAGAAGTCAGCTAATTAGTCAATAGAGAACATCTGTATGAAATTTATTCTCAGTATAACTACATATGTTTTCTGAAGGCATCAGAAATTTGTTAAAGAACATTAGTGAACAAACAGCATCATAAAAACCAAGGAACACACCAGAAAACTCAGAGATAAAGTTGTGGCAAAAAAAGTTGTGGTTTTAAAAAAAATAGTCCAAACTCTCATGGAGCAGTGTTCAATCCATCATCAGTAAATAGAAGGAGCATGGCACAACTGCTAACCTACCATGACATGGCCGTCCACCTAAACTGACTGCACAGATAAGGACAGTACTACCGTATATACTCGAGTATAAGCCGAGTTTTTCAGCACAAAAAATGTGCTGAAAAATCCCTCCTCGGCTTATACTCGAGTCACTGTCGGCACTCGGGCGCTGCGATGGCCCGTGCGCCGACAGGGACGCTTCAGTTATATGCGACTCCTCAGGGAGCGCATATAACTGAATGCCGAGTACCTGACAGCGTCCGGGCGCTGTCAGCGATCTTCTCAACTGTATGCGACTCCGCCGGAGCGCACACAGGTGAAGAGATAGCACTGCGAAGCAGAGAGCAAGCGCTCCCTGCTCCGCAGTGGACTCCCTGCCTATACCTGCCTATAGCCTACCAAGGGGGCCTATACCTGCCTATAGCCTGCCTAGGGGGACCTATACCTGCCTATAGCCTGCCTATGGGGGCAATTACCTGCCTATAGCCTGCCTAGGGGGACCTATACCTGCGTATACCAGCCTATAACCAGCTTATAACGACCTATACCTGCCTATACCCTGCCTATGAGGACCTATACCTGCCTATAATGACCTATACCTGCCTATAACCTGCCTATGGGGGCAATTACCTGCCTATAGCCTGCCTAGGGGGACATATAGCTGCCTATACCAGCCTATGGGGGACATTAAACTGCCTATACATGCCTATAACCTGCCTATGGGGGACAATAAACTGCCTATACCAGCCTATAACCTGCCTATGGGGGACATTAAACTGCCTATACCAGCCTATATCTGCCTATGGGGGACATTAAACTGCCTATATCTGCCTATGGGGGACATTAAGCTGCCTATATCTGCCTATACCTGCCTATGGGGGACATTAAACTGCCTATACCTGCCTATGGGAGACATTAAACTGCCTATGTAATTTTATTGCTATCTATTTTTATTTTTAAAATTCACCAGTAGCAGCTGCATTTTTCACCCTAGGCTTATACTCGAGTCAATAAGCTTTCTCGGTTTTTGTGGCAAAAGTAGGTGCCTCGGCTTATACTCGGGTCGGCTTAAAAGGCCCAGGGTTAATCTGGAGAAGTTGTAGCAATCCACAGCCCAAGTGGGAGAATCTGTCCACAGGACAACTATTGGTCGTTTACTCCACAAATCTGGTCTTTATGTATTTATGCATTATTTTAAAAGCAAGCCATTTTTGCAGTTTTCAAAAAGCTAAAGTGACACAGCAAGCATCTGGAAGAAGGTTCTCTGATCATATGACACAAAAATGTAACTTTTTGGCCTAAATGCCAAATGCCATGTGTAGAGGAAGGCCAACACTGCACATCATCCTGAACACACAATCACCACCGTGAAGCACCGGGAGGCTTTGATTCAGCTGGGACTGGGAAGCTAGTTAGAGTTGATGGAGAGATGGATGGAGCTAATACAGGACAATCCTGAAGGAAAACCTTTTAGAGACTGCAAAAGGCTTGAGACTGGGGTGTAGGTTCACCTTCCAGCAGAACAACAACCCTTAGCATACAGCCAAAGTTACAATGAAATGGCTTAAATCAAAGCATATTCATGTGTTAAAATGTCCCAGTCCGGACCTAAATTGGGCATGAAAATTGCTGTTCACAAATGTTTGCCAACCAATCTAACTGTGCTAGAGCTATTTTGCAAAGAAGAATAAGCAAAAATTCCAGTCTTTAGATGTGCAAAGCTGATAGAAACATGCTCCAACAGTCCTGCAGCTTTAATTGGAACTAAAGATGGTCCTACAAAGTACTGACTCAGGTTCTGAATACACATGCACACCACACTTTTCAGTTTTTTAATTTGCAAAAATCATTATCATTATTTTTATACTTCACAAACACTCACTACTTTGTCTTTCTCTATGACATAAAATATCAATAAAATATGTTTAGGTTTGTGGCTGTAACGTTTAAAATGAGGAACAGTTAAAAGAGTATGAACACTTTTGCAACCCACTGTACTGTAGGTATAAAATGGGCAAGTTGTACAAAAATCTATGTCTCCTTAAGGGTCACAGTCTAACAGGACTTCACATTCAGGCTTTAGTAGTTGTGAACTTGCTTTAGGCTATAATTGCCCAACATCTGCAACCAGTTTTATGGTGACACAACTGTCAAAATACAATCCAAGCCTTGACCCACAGCAGACCAGAAATTTTTTTGGGACAGCAGCGATTTTTGGCACAGATTTCAACTTTTGCCATTCTAAGCAGTTTAGCAGATATATTTAAAACAATAGTTCCATATGCCCTCTGTAAATATCAGGATATCAGTCCTTCTGTCAAAGGCCAGAATGTCAGATTGCCCTGTTAAACCTTCATTGGAGATCCTATAAGAACAAGAGGCTTATAAACCTTCTGTAGAGGTCTGAACTAATTTTACTACAGGAGGCCTACAAAAAAGGACAAAACCTGAAAACAAAGCCACCTCAGAAAAACAATTTTTGTTGAGTGTGTTTCTAAGTATTTCTCTCAAAGTAAAATGTGCTGTATCCTATTTAACTTGACAAAGATGTTTAACGATAATTGCTTAGGAGAATGTATTTTGAGTTGTGTAAGTGGGACTAGAGCAACAGCTTAGAGTGCTTTGAGAGCCCATTTTAGCAAAGCTGGTCTAGATTTTAATACAAAATCTGCTCTTCTTGAAACATAACTGCCTAAGCTAAGTAGTTTTTCTTGAAGCTAGCAAAAGATTTTTTCAGCCTCAAATAGGCATATTCTGGCAATAATTATAGCTTCTTACCTTAAAGTAGCCTATTTGGAACAGATTACTCCGTATTAGACAGACGTCACATCAAACTACATTATTCTTCACAGCTGATAGAACATTTAGGAGCAATATAATATTTTGATGTTACAAATAATTGAACTGAAGGCTTCAAGTGCTTTATATCTCCTAATGCTGTTTTCTCATATCAGCAGAAGCATTTCAATATTTTTAAATAAAGAAAGAGGACATATTGTCTGGAAAGGGTTCCTAGAATCCGAAATTGAGAAATTGTATCTGTGTCTTGTGTCTTGTTTTTTTTCTATATTTAGCAGCTATGGCAGCAAAATGTTCCTTCATAAAAAAAGCAAGAATTAAACTCTTGCTATATATTATTCATGATAAGGTATGTGATTGCCTATTGGCAACAGAATGGGATGAGCTGCAATACCATGTATGGATGAATAGCAGCAATTTGAAGGCAGCACAGATTCGTAAGTTTGTACGTGTATGGTTCTCGCTGACCACCAACGTCAATCCTGAAATATCTACAAATGGAGTAACATTCACATCTCTGGTATGAACATATTGATTGTCTTTATAGTTAACAGACCAACAAGAACTGCAATAAGCAGAGTATAGTGCAATGTTTCGGGTAAGGCTACCCTTCTTTATATTTGTATATGTAATTGTACTACCAAAATATCAAAGAAGTGCTGATTGAAATATTAGTAACAGTCTTATCAGGATTCAATCGCACTAAAAAAAATTGTAGAAAATTCTTTATAAAAACAACAAAAATTTTAAAATCTGACATATTCATTACAGGTATAAATCAATACTTTAATTGCAAAACATTATGAGAGTTTCCCTCACTTAAGGGTACGTCCACACGGTATGATTTTTCCATCGGATTTTCAGACGGTTTGCAGATTTTGAAATCGTATGAAAACTGACAAACAACCATCCCGATGGACTATAATAGAAAATCCACTCAGTATTCTACACTGAGCGGATTTTCAGCCGGACAGATTTTCACATTGCTGGCATTCTGAAAAACTAGGAACATGCCCAATCTTCCGCCCCGTTTTCAGGCAGAAGGTGTGATAGTCAATTGTTAAGGGGGACGGGAGAATCTGCATACCGCGGAAAAAACCGTCCCCAAATACCATTGAAAAGATGATAAAATACCCATCGGATTCTTAAACAGAATCCAACCGGCATTTTACACTTGCCGTGTAGCCATAACCAAAGGGACGTTTCAGTCAATATATGATCTTTTTTTATGGAACATCTTTTTTGGCAACACAAGGAGCATCCTGCTCCATTCTATTTAAGGACATTCCGCATGTTGCCAAAAGAGATGAAATGGTCCATTAAAAAAGGTCATATATTAAAAATATTCCTTAGGTGACGGGAACTCTCATAAGGTTTTGCAATTTCAGTATTGATGTATACCTACAATGAATATATACTAATTTTTGGATGTTCTAATAAAGCATTTTCTGTAAATTTTTTGAGTGCGATTGAATCCTGATAAGACTGTCTCCAATGGCTTCATCAGTGTGCTATAAAACTGTTTATTGGGATTGATCGCAGCTACAAGTTCGCTACAAGGTTTTAAGGTACGCTGACGTAGCCATTGGAGAGACCTGGACTCCTCTAGGAGATTCCCAGCATTGCTACTTTCATTTTTCTGTTGATGAGATTTAGTGATAGGATAAAGTTGACCAGCAATAGACCAACATCACTACTGTCTTGCCGTGTGTGATATGTATCAAGAGTTTGATTTTTTGACAAGAAACTGTTTGCTACTGCTGCTATAGCTGGCAAATATTGAAACTTGTGTGATTAGCATGAAACCTTATAACTCCTTTTTGCTTATCAATAAGTTGCGGAGGTTGTCCAACTTTTCACAACTGTTTGTTGTTCTTTATTAAATTCCTGAGAAATGTGAAAAGTAGGTTTCTAAGAATTAGTTGACTTCATTTTAATCATTCTGTGTATCTGATATATAGAGTTGTTTTTGGTCTTTATCTCTTAGGGCCACATGTATCAAAATTGTCTAGGTCTAAAACTCACTTTTTTCCCATAGCAACCAATCAGAGCGCCCCTCTCATTTTTCCAGAGAACTATATGAAATGAAAGGTGCTCACTGATTGGTTGCTATGGGAAACAAAGTGAATTTTAGAACTGAACAGTTTTCATACATGTTGCGCTTAGTTTCCTAATATAGACCTTAAAGGTGTTTTACCACAAACTACGAACTCCAGCACTGGCTATGCATGTGAATTAGGAGGGCTACCGTTTCAGCTGTCCTCCTCATGCACTCCTATGGGAGCTTCTGAAGATAGCCGAGCCTGTGCGTTCGGCTACGTTCAGAAACTCCCATAGAAATGATTGGAGAGGACAGCCGCAAACGCCACCCTCATCATTCATATGCACAGTTTGCTCGCATCTAGCTGCAAACAGTCAGTGCAGGGGTTTCTAATTTGTGGTTAAATCTCTTTAACGGTGACTGAGCTTTTTTTAGCTGATACAATGCTCTGATTGTGGTGAAATTGAAGCAAGAATGTCACTTGCCAACACAGAATAATTGCTAAATGTGAATAAAATTATTTGGATCAAAGAAAAAATTGTATGGTGCACATGAACCCTTTTACAGAGACATCACCCTTTAACTATAGCAGCAAACTGCAATGTTCTTTAAAAGACTGTGCAGCCACCAGTAACAAAGACATCCAAATACTAACGTCATCATCTGAGAGTTTCATCAGAAACTAAGGGTCAGCGGGTCTGGAGAACAGGAAATGCCAGTGCTTTATTGTGCCACATCAAACTCATCCTCTACTCCATAAAATGTGAGAAGATGTTACAGTCGTCTAATGCTAACCCCTTACAGAGGAAAAAACAACTTCTATCTCTATTGGGAAAACCCAATAGAGAAAAGATAAAGAGAGCAGAAGCCCAGCTCCCAAAAAATAAAAAACTCAACTTTTACTTATAATATAAAATAAAATAAAAAAAACTCAGCACTACATAAAGAAACAACTGTTCAGTTCAAAAACAAATAACCCTTTAAAGGAGCTAACCTGGATGAATAGGGGACAATATCCAGACTTATCTTGAGAGATGTCCTAGGGAACCATTCAGCCTTGACACTACAGTCTTTGCTTAAGTCTTCCATCAGTCCAGGCACAGATGTAGAGGAGGAAAAATTCATGCAAAATAGAACTGACCATTTGGAAAATGCAATGCAAGAGTAAGCAAAGTGATGGGGTCGTCCATAGCTTTCAAAAATGTGCATCACAAGATAAGTGCAAAATCAATAGGATACTTACATGCATGGACTGAAGACAGATTAGACTCTGAGATGTAAAGTCCAGTAAAATTAAAGTCAAGTATAAAAAGCAGTTTATTGCTAACAGCACTGCTTAGTGGAGAACCAAAGATATAATATTTCTTTGGGGCAAAAGTTCTTATGGGAAATGTGGAAATTCAATGGCAGCGGCTATGAAAGAGAAGAGAAAAAAGAACAGTGTAAAAAAAGAAAAAAAGATTCTTTTTTTGCAAGTAGCTTTCAGCACCAAATGAAGCCGCTTCCTTGCAGTTGTTTTTATTCCTATATATTGTCCCCTTTATAAATAGTCCCTGCTTGCAATAGGCTCCTCAGTGAGCTCTATAGCTCATGCTGATGGCTTCCATGTGGATAATCGCAGTTTTATGCTGTCAGCCCCAACAGGACTAAATCGGACTGGCAGCAGTAAAGCAAAGACAATTTGGTAAAAACAATATACTAAAAAATGCCTTTGTTTTTCCTCAGGCATTACTAACTTAACTGAATGTTCACATGACTGTATAATAGTGTGCGCTAGAAGTCTGTCCCCATTCTTGTACATGAGAGCCATGTTACGGATATATTTTAAAATGCCATATAAAATACAATGTGAAAGATTTATTAAAACCGGCATCTCATTAGAGTCTAATGAGGCTAATACTGTATATAAAAGAGGTATTCCAGCATTCGGACAAAAACTTAAAAGAAGGCAGTGGGGTCACTACACATAGCACGAAAGTATAACACTAATCAAAGGCATAAAAGTCTCTGGGCCCCAATGCAAAATCTAAAAAAGACCCTTAAAAGGGGTTGTCTCACTACATCGATTCATCTTAACTCAGTCCTGTTTTCTAAGTTTTATTTTTGAATTCAGGGTCGTGTTTACTGGCTTCTACTGGCCTGCAGTGACGAGCTGCTGAGGACATCAGGACTGTAGCTATAGCAACCAGCACTGACAGCCTATCAGGAGAGATCGAACAGGTCTGTAGCTATAGCAACCTAAGGAACTGATGCAGCCCATACAAGAGGGGATATCTAGGGATAGGTAGGACACTGATAATGGACACATATTGCAAAGTGACTATGTATTGCATTTCATAATTGTCTTATATCTTTTCAACACAGAAGATATAACACTTTGATACAATGTAAAGTAGTCAGTTGACAGCTTGCACAACAGTGTACATTTGTTGTGCCCTCAAAATAACCCAACACATAGGGCGACATTTATGATCGGGATTTGCGCCTGTTTTCTGGCGAACACTGCGCCTCACCATGCTGAATCCACTGTTGGGCGCAGTGATGCGCTGTTACCTCACCACTGTCGGATGCGCCTAACATGAAGGGGCGTGTAATGGGCGCGCTGTGGGCGTTCTGGGGCGGGACGCAGCAAATTCGAAAACTCTGAGGCATGCATGATTGCGGGTCGGCAAAATGAGGCGCATTCCAGCGCTTTACAGCTCCGACAGGCAGACCTAGTTTAATATGGTCTATCTGAGCGGAGACGTCGAAGTGGAGCGCGGAATTCTTGTAAGGTACTCGAGTTCTACACTTACAGCAGTACACTACTACAATAAATAATTTGTCAAGAAGAATAAATAATTAAGCAAGAAATCCTGCTTGGAGGACAACAGGTCCCAGCAAGCCTTTTGTTGTATATACTGAATTGCATTAAACTTCTAAGCAGCCCAAATACATCTAAAATTGTTGTTATGAAAAATGTTTAATAAAACATCTGTCTAACATCTGCATTGGCTTATGTGATGTTAAATTAGTGTAATTTCCACGGATTTTGGAATACATTTTGTAGTGGGTATTTTTTTCTTTGAAGCTAATATGTATTAATACATTGATTTAATTGTTCCAGCACTTGGATATGTCTGTTTATTAAGTACTTTATTTCACTGACAAATCCATTTTATTCTTCATACTGTGTAATGTATTTCTGACGCGAAATCCGTTCCGGAATTACATTGCAAATACGTGCCACACTTTGTGACAAATATTTGCAATGTAATTCCGGAACGGATTTCGCGTGGGAAATACATTACACAGTATGAAGAATAAAATGTATTTTTCAGTGAAATAAAGTACTTAATAAACAGACATATCCAAGTGCTGGAACAATTAAATCAATGTATTAATACATTTTTTACAATAACATTAATGACAATATATATATTAGCTTCAAAGAAAAATATATCCACTACAAAATGTATTTCAAAGTCTGTGAAAATTACACTAATTTAACATCAAATTAGCCAATGCAGATGTTGGCCAGATGTTTTTATTGTTTTTTTTGGGGGTGTTAAAAGTATTTGTTATTCTTTCTCCTTATATTCTATTTAATTCTACAGCAAGAGCCAGCACAGCACCGGTGTTGCTGGGACGTGTGGTCCTCCAAGCAGGATTTCTATGTTCTAGACATATTTACATCCGTATTTACGTCCGGAATTACATCCAGATTTCCATAGGAATCCATTGTAAGCTAATAGTTCATTATTTTAGGCACATTTGGTGATGTTTTTACGGACGTAAATACGGATGTGAATACGTCTAGAACGAAGCCCAGGGAACATAGAAATCCTGCTTGAGGACCAGAGGTCCCAGCAACACCGGTTCTGTGCTGGCTCTTGTTGTCGATACTAAATATAATACAAGGAGAAAGAATAACAAATACATTTAACAAAAAAAAAAAAAAAACACAATAAAAACATCTGGGCAACATCTGCATTGGTTTATTTGATGTTAAATTAGTGGCATTCTCTCCCTCTTTTAAGGAGTGCTGTCAGCCTTGCTGCAGATGTTAAAGGGGTTGGGGATCAGCCTGCCAGTGCTCAGATCAGACACTGCATCAAATTGGTCTGCATGGCTGTCGTCCCAGAAGGAAGCCACTTCTAAAGATGATGTACAAGAAACAAACAGTTTGCTGGAACCAGTTTTGTTGAACCATGTCCTGGGGTCTGATGAGACCAAGATAAACCTGTTTGGTTCAGATGGTGTCAACATGTGTGGTGGCAACGAGGTGAGAAGTACAAAGACAAGTGTGACTTGGTTATAGTCAAGCATGGTAGTGTCATGGTTTGGGGCTGCATCAGTGCTGCCCCCTGTGGGGAGTTACAATTCATTAACCCCTTAATGACACTGTAGGTAAACTTACGTCCCAGTGCCCGTAAAGGGCATTGTAGTGGGATTGCAGGAAGTAATGAAACCGCCATATTAGTATAGTAGTCTATATAATATTAGTGTAGTATGTCTATACAATACATTAGGTTGTATAAATGATTGCTCCCCCTAGTGGTAAAGCACCCTAGGAGAAATCAATGTTAAAATAAAAAAAATTGTTTAAGGCTATGTCTACACAGCACATAAATACCGTGTATTTTGAAACCGCCAAGAATCCAAAGGTACACTATGCTGCATCGCCAGCAATGAAAAACCCATGCTGTAGTCTATAAAGCACGGATTTTTAACTGGCGCGTTAACAATCCAGTAGAATGTAACATGTTGCATATTCCACCAGAATTTTGTGGTTTGCCAACGGTTTTCCGTACATTCGAAAAACTAAAATCGGCCGTGGGTTTTGCGCAAATCAGTCACAAAAAACACGGTCGTGTATAGGACAAAATGCCGTCAGCTTTCCAACATATTTTGCTTTCCAACAAATCACTGCCCCCCCCTTTTGCAGAAAAAAAATAATAATAAAAAAGTTACACATATTTGGCCTCGCTGCGTCCAAAAAAGTCAGATGCATTAAAATATAACATCACTTATCCTGTACAGTAATAAACTTCCAAACGCTAAAATTGCGGTTTTTTAGTCATTTCACGTCCCCTAAAAATTGGAATAAGAGTGATCACAAAAGCTGCATGTATTCCAAACTGGTACCAATAAAAAGTACACTTGAGCCCACAAAAAAATACATCCTCACTCAAGTCTGTAGGTACAAAAAAGGTATTAATCAAAGAAAATGGCGCTGCTGCGCAGATTTCAGAAGTAGACATTTTTTTTTACGGTACTATAACATAACGAAAACCCCACATGTTTGGTGTTGCTGGAATCGTATCAACCTGCAAAATGCAGAGAACACATCACTGATACCGGAGAGTGAACGCATTAAAAAAGAAATCCCCGCAAAACTGGCGCATGTACTTTTTTAAAAAAAAATTTGCCCCACTTGGAATGTTTTGCGGTTTCCCAGTATATTCTATGGTACAGTGAATGAGATCATTAAAACAGTACATCTTGTCCTGTAAAATAAAAGCCCTCATTTGTCTAGGTAGGCGGAAAAAATAAAAAAAATTATGGCTCTTGGAAGACGAGAAGAAAAAACGAACGTGTCAACCAAAAAAAAGCAAGGTCTTTAAGGGGTTAAGGGAACCATGAATGCCAATATGTACTGTGAGATACTAAAGCAGAGCATGATCCCTTCCCTTCAGAAACTGGGCCGCAGAGCAGTATTCCAGCATGATAACAACCCCAAACACACCTCCAAGATGACCACTGCCTCCCTAAAGAAAATAAGGATAAAGAAGCTGGACTGGTCAAGTATGTCTCCAGACCAAATCCCTATTGAGCATCAGTGAGGCATCCTCAAAAAGGAAATTGGAGGAGCACAAGGTCTCTAACATCCATCAGCTCCATGACGTCATCATGGAGAAGTGGAAGAGGATTCCAGTAGCTGTACCCTGTATAGCTCTAGTGAGCCCTATGCCCAAGAGAGTTAAGGCAGTGCTGGAAAAAAATGGTGGCCACACAACATATTGGCACTTTGGGCACAATTTGTTCATTTTCACTTAGGGGTGTACTCACTTTTGTTGCCAGCAGTTTAGACATTGATGGCTATTTTGAGGGCACACCAAATTTATACTGTTAGGCCATGTTCACACGGCTTAACTGTGGGACGTATTTCGGCCCGCAATTACGCCGTGTGTACGGGGGCGGGAGGGGGGGTATCCGTGCTTTGGAATTATGCGCTGATCAGCGCGTGGTTCCAGAACACCTGCCGTATTGCAGCGCGTACTTAACACACCCCAATAAGCCATGTGAATATACCCTAAGGGAGACATGTATGCAAATAGGCACCTCGAAGTGCATTGTGCGAAGTGTCAAAAGCACCTGAATCTATTAAAGTGTTTTTTGTGCGCTCATAAATGATGTATAAAGTTCAACGCACCTCGTCTGTGTGTTTGGCACATTATGGAACTTAGTTTCATTAGTAATGTGCCCAACATGTGTGTACCATAAAGATGGGCTGGAAATAAAGAAAAAAGTTATAAAAATAGCATGTCAGTGAATAGAAACTATGGTAGTGATTTTACTTGGTGGACCACTGGTCCCACCAAGACCTGTGGTGTGCTGGCTCTTGCTGTAAGTAAAATTAAGGGTGAGAGCAGCAAAAGTAAATTTCAAATTTAGTAAAAATTAAAATAATTTGAACAACATCAATCGGTTATTTAATGTAAAATTACTTTTAGATTCTATTAATTTTAAATACATTTTGTAGGAAACATTTTTATATTTTTGGGATATTATACATTTTTATATTAATTTTATATGATAACTTTTTTAATAAATGTAACTAATTTAATTTGATATAGTTTGATAATTATCATAAATCACTTTTTATTATTGCTATGGTGTAAATTGAGAAATAAGCGACATTTTTTGCCCTAACAGCAAATCTAGCTCCACTTCGACTCCTCGGGCTCAGGCAGACCACATTAAAACAGATCTGCCTGAGCAGTTATGCCCCTAGTTTTGCCAAACCACATTCATATATGTGTCTAATAATACGAGTGTGGTCCGACACACCCCCAGAACACTCCTAGAAAAAGTGTTGAGTCTTGCGAGCCTAACACATTCGTTTGGCGCCTTATACATCACAGCCTGCTTACTTTTGCCGCATTTTACACCAGAAAAGGGTGAAAAACGCTTTCATACATGTCTCCCTAAGTATTACCCCTGACAATTTTTCTTACCTCTTTCAAGAGTAACAAGAGGTATAAAGTGTTGTAAATTATTGTGCATATACGGCCTGCACCATAATTTGTGCTTCTTTACAGGACAAAAGTAGTACAGATTGCTTAATAAAATACCCCCAGTGTGTTTATTTGGCAACATTGTATTTACTAAGTGTGTTTAACATTTTTTTCTCCTTTAACAAAATTAAAATGATTACATAGTAAAATCACAACAAGAGAGGTATAACAAAGCACCACAATACCTGGATATTGTCATAAGGCTTTATTATTTGTAATAGATTGTAAGTGAGCCATAAGGAAAGTTTTACTTCAGCTAAAATACAAATCCTTCCATGCAGTTTTTGAAGAATATCTCACTTTACACTTTAATATTTTATAACGATTATATATCAATTCTATCTAGCATTGAAAGAGAATACACAATACATTTTCCAGACTAAAGAATATGTTATGATTTCTTGTAGAGTAAGTAAAAAAAGTGCTTATTTTCTTTAGTCAGATGTGGTTGTAATACCAATACAAAGACAGTCTATTATCTTTAGCTTCAATGATTAGCAAATCAGAAATATTTAACCCCTTAACGACAGCCAACTGTCTTTTAACGACGGGCAGTGCAGGTCGTTCATCTGCAGCATCGCAGCTTGCAACAGAGCTGTACCTCACAGCCCTTTTCCCAGCACAGCCTCTGCAAGTGGAAGACACCTCTGCTCCCCAGCACTTAACTCTTTGATTGCCGCGGTTCGTGACTGCAGCATCATCAAAGGGCTTTCCCCTGCTCTGTTGGGTGATCAGGGCTCTGGTGACCCAACAGAGCCCGGGGAATAGCTGCACAGTCAGCCCTGGGGACCAAGAGTTGCCCCAGGGCTGTCTGTGTAACAAGCCAGTGATCAGGGCACACTGTGTACTGCCCTGATTGCTGCTTGTGTCAAATTGATACAGATTATAATGTACTAGCATATATGAATATGCTAATAGAATGCTAAGTGTAAAAAAAAAAGTAAAACAGTTATCACTTCATGGGATTTAAAAAAAAGAAGTAAAAAACATAAAAAAGTGTAGACAAAATGAATAAAATAAATAATAAAATAAAAATGTAATAAAAACTTACTGTGCATAAATTACACACAAAAAACCCTACATATTAGGTATCCACATGACTGTAATAACCTGTAGAATTAATCTAACAAGTTATTAAGATTGAAATGTGAATGGTGTAAAAAAAAACAAAGAACTGAAAACAAAATTCTGCAACAATTTTTAAGTGAACTTACACTTAAACTAAAGTACGAGGCCTCATACAACCACATCATTGAAAAAATAAAAAAATTTATGACTGTTGAAATGCAAGGAGGCAAAAACCAAAAAATAATGTGCTGGTCATTAAGTACTTTTCAGGCATTCGGCTTAAGGGGTTAAAACTGATGTACTGGCAGAAACGGCTGGCACTGGGCTTACAGAATGTCAATTTTATCAGGCATATACATGCCTAAAAACTATAGGAGGCAGCTAACCTGCCTTGCATGGTTGTGTATTCGTGTTAAATTATGCACCTGCAAGCGTGTAATTTCAACAGCACAACTAACTACCTGCGCCATGTAAACCCGGCCTTAGGGTAAAATGCATACAGCTGGATTTGCTGTGGATTTTCTTTGCCGATTTGTGCCTGAAACATATGCAATGGATTACAATACCAGCCATGTGAATGGACTTTAACAAATCTGATGTCAACAAGGCATAAATTTTCTGCGTGGAAATTGACCTGCCATGCAGCTTTTTAAATCTGCAGCATGTTGATTTCTGTTATGCATCGACTGCATTCCCATTGAATTGATTGGGTTCAAATCTGCACCAAGATCTGCATGTTCTGTTGTGGATATTACCTGCAGATTTACCTGCAGAAAATGTCCACAGTAAATTCATCCTGTATGCATTCACCTTTACATTGGCGCATCAAAGAAACTGATTCTAAGTGCCCAAAATCTCTCTGCTCAGCTTTAGTTTTGCATTTGTAGTGACCCATAGGTGGCAGAAGAGAGGAGAACAGTAGTGAAGGCTATGGCCATGGTGGTTCTAACTCCGAACCTTTCATGCTAACCTGGAGCACTACAGTGAAAAGGAGTTCTTCTTGTATAGGAGTAGGTGGTGTCCCTCCAGTGTTCCCCCGGGACACACTCTGTGAATGAGCCTACCTGTCCGGATGGTGGTTGAGGTGTCCTTGGTGTTGTCAACAGAAAAACTGAGGCAAAGCGGTGCAGTGCAAGCAGTTCTTTTACTCCACGCAAGTTGTAATACCCAAAAATAAGCCATTCAGCAAAACACTTTACAATCCATAGGGGAAGCCAGACCTTTAACTATTTAACATTCTCTGCAGGAGCTTACTTGCTCGCCCCAAATGATCTGGAAACTTCTCTAGAATAATGGGTTTAGCTAGGCCAGAAGCTGCTAGATATCAACGGACTATGAGGCTCTGTCGACAATTACTTCATCCTCATGTACTTCCACTATACAGGAATCCACTCCAGGTGCTGCCAGGTCTTCCCCCCTTCATAAACGTCTCTGGCCGTCTTGTTCTTGCTTAAATTTGGGTGAAGAGGAATAGACACTGTCTTTGAACTCTAGCAGCCATAAGTTCAGGGCTGCACACACTTGGTTGAGAAACTAAACAAATCATCTGAACAACTAGCTTAAAACTAACTGAACTCCTCCCACCTGGGTACCTATATTTATATCCTCCAGCTACACTATAGTTGCCTATCTAACCACCACTCTGCTTCAAGCTTAGGGTATGTTCATACGGCATAATTGCAGAACATATTCGGCACGTAATTACGCTGCAATACGCCCCAAATGTGCCCCGCAATTACGGTAATTCATAGCTCTCATGGAGAGCTATGAATTATGCACGTCTTCTGGGGTATAATAGAAGTATATGTGGCCACCCCCCTTTGTGCTTTAGAAGTACGCGCTGGCCAGCACAATACATCGTGTGAACATTCCCTCATACAGCACAATAACTCTTTAGGTCATGGATCAGCATCATAACATAGCATTTTTATACACATAATCCTGACACAATAGTTATACTGCACATAACAAATAATAGCTTCTGTAGTAAATACTCTCAGAGGTCCATATAAATTTAGGAGTGTATACACCTGTACACTATATACTCCCCCTTTTAAATGAGAGCCGTCCTCGGCATCTGGTGTCCTCAGCAAGGAGGGTAGCTAGGAATAAATGCAAGGCACATATGGCAAAACATAACATGTTCCTCATTCAGTGGGCAATACAATAAATACATAAATACAATAAGGGATTTATCCAGATACAGACTATATTTCTATAAATAAAACCTTTTAAAAAAAAAAGAAAAATGATACAGACCATATTTCAGATTCTAAAAGGCAATAATAAAATATCCAACTTTTCTTAACATGTTAAGGGAAATAAATAAGGGGTAATGTCCAAAAGTTCTTGGCATGTAAACTTTGGGGAAATGCAGGGAATAAAACTTGCAGCGCTTGGTATAGAGTCCCTGCAGGCATTAGGGAATACAAAGGGCTAACAGCCCAATTTGGAGGTAGAAAATAGCAGATGCGCACCCATTCCTAGCTGATGGGCTGTGTAGGCCACCAGGGTTCACATTCTTGATGAGGACAACAAAACTTTTTAAGGACCATAGAACCAAACCAATATGAAACACTTTAAACACAAATGTCCGACCAGGATTCAACATGGGCTTGTGTAGCACGAATGCCGTCACCATTCTCCATACTCAGGATGGCAGTGGTCCTTCACTTCTTGCCAAGTTCAGCAGTTAGTCACTTCCTCAGACGAACAACGGCTGTGAATCTTTAGTCTACTTTCCTGGCTGATGGGCCAAACTCTCTCCAGTTGCAGTGCAGTAAGTCTTTGAACAGCAAATCTGCTTGCAGGAATAGAAAAACACTTTTTCTTTAATTAAGACTATGGCTCTTTTCTTTATAATTTTATATCCTCTTCCCAAAGCACTAGTTCAGGGCTTGTTCTGGGCAGACTTGTAACGGTTTTTCCCGCCAATTTGCTGGCTGTGATGCTTTTATAAATACACCCACAAGAGTCAGCCAGTAGACTTATAATATACACCCACAAGAGTCAGCCAATGGACTTATAATATACACCTACAAGAGTCAGCCAGTAGACTTCTAATATACACCCATGATGCCGCTATAAACCCATTAATTAGACCTCATTGTGTGGTTTCCAAATTAGTAGAATAGCACAGCAAATGTGGTTGAAATATACAATATAAAAAAAGTCTTTAACCCATTACCGACATTGGACATAGGCGAAGGTAGGCGATCGCCTATGGCGCCACTTCATCCCAGGCAGAAAAGGGGGTACAAGGAGGTATGGAGTGGGTTAAATTTTCCATTGGGAGTGCTATATGCCTTATTTGCACCAGAATACCTTGTCCCAGTCATGAGAACCACCATCTTGGTACAAGTGATCGAGCCCTTTTGTGGTTAAGTGCCCTAGGGGGACTGCTTGTATAAGTAAAAAAAAAAAAAAATTGTAAAAGTATGTAAATTAAAAGAAAAATATTAAGAGTTTAAATCAACCATATTTTGACATTTTACAAATAAGAAAACTAAAAAATTTACACAAAAAATCATTCATCCTGTACGCTGAACACCATAGAAGAGAAAAAATTCCAAACGCCAAAATTGCAGGGTTTTTTGGTCATTTAATGCCCCCAAAAATTGGAATAAAAAGTGATCAAAAATTTGCATGTATCCCAAAAGATGTATGGTACCAATAAAAACAACAAAAAATGAGCTCCCACTCAGGTCCATACGTGGAAAAACAAAATGTTGTTGCAGAAAAGGGCACTGCAGTGCAAAGTTAAGTAATAGACTATTATAATGCCTAGTGGCCAAAGTAAAAACTGCAGAATTTCAGATAAAAAAAAATATATATATTGATAGTTATATGAAAAATAAAAAAACAACCCAAAACAAAAGATCACTTTTGATAATATATTCCCTTTATCTTTATGTTGCTCAGATAGATTACAATTTGGTAAATTCTACAGAATTGCCAAATAGGAGCTGAATGTGATGCACTGAATATATACAGTACACCAGTCACAGCCCTGGCACAGAAACTGTCAAATTACATGCTATGAAATGTATGAGCAGCAAAAGAAATGAAGGCACAAGGAGAACACGTTAACTATGAGCCCTAATTTATCAAGAAAATAAACTTAATGGATACTTATTTATTAAATAAATAATGAACTTAAAGGGGTTGTCTCACTACAAAGAATAGCTTTCAAATTGTAGGGAACACAAAATAAAGACATTTTCAAAATATATTGCTTTGTTTATCTGTTTTCCTTAAGGAGATACAAGTGAATTTATGACCTCCCTTGCTATTTCAGTTCCCTCAGTAACCGACCTGTAAACAATTCTCCCCCCTGCTGTTTGTTCTATGTGATAGCAGAGAGTGACGTCATCACACAGGTCACGGCAGCTTCTGTGCTGCTGGGCAGTAAAAAGCTTGATTTATCTCAAGTAAACAGCACTGTAATTAGGGCTTTTGTTTGAGGGATCAGATAAAAAGTCCTGTTAGTAGTTTCAGGAGCTTCTGAGCTAATCTGATCTAATTAGCAACTGATACACCATGGAGCTTATGCAAATTTCAGTCAGTCTGAACCAGGAAGTGACAGAGTATTTCATTCATGCAGCCTATGAAACTCTGTAGGGAGACAACTCCTTTAATGAACGTAGTAAGACTTAGTTGATTTACAGAGACTTTTTTCAGGCAATTCTCCATGGGGAAAAAAAGTGTACAAATTAGCTCTCCCCTACAAAGAAGAAAACTATCTTATACTAACCAACCCAGAGTTTGCTCCAAAAGGAGCAGACATCCAAGTACAGACAGCTGTTTCAGGATTGCCCTTGCTTAGTACAAAGCAGGGTACTAGTTGGCTAGAAAGATGACTTCTCAAGCGAGAAGATATTTTTGAATAGTATTAGTACAATACAGTATATGTGCAACATTAAGATGATATTGTGCAGTTCCTCCTTGTAGGGCCAAAAGAGCTTTGATCCATTTGCAGGCCAAGTCAACAACTTGAACTCTTTGTCATGTTCCTCAGACCCTAAGAACTTTGGATAATGTTTAGAAATTGTATGTGGTACGTGTCACAGTTACATCCACATGAATGCAAGACCCAGGGATTTCCCAGCAGACCATTGTCCACACCATCAGACTTCCTTGGCTGGCTTGCCTTTTCCCCATAGTGCATTTAGGTGGCGTTCCTTGCCCATGGCAAGTGGCACTCATGTACCTACCCATTCACGTGATGTAAAAGGATCGTGATTGTGATTCATCTGACCAGACCAGGTTGCCTCTTTTGGTGGTGGACACGGCATAGGCATAGGCGTTCTGACCGGTCTGCAACCACACAGCCTTATACACAGCACGCTGCAATGTGCTGTGTGTTTTGACACCTTTCTATTACAGCCAGTATTAACTTTTTTTAGTAACTTTTGCTACAGTAGCTCTTGCTAAGATTAAACCAGACATGTCAACTTCTGCTCTCAACATGCATCAATGTGCAAATAACCCTGTTACTGATTAACTGGTTGTCCTTCCTTGGATATCCTTTTGGTAGGTTCTAGCCACTGCACACCTAGAACAAACTGCCATTTGAATATGCTCTGACTTGCAATTACAATATGACTCGTGTCAAAGTTGCTCAGATCCTTTTACTTCCAATAATCAAATTCAAAATTGGCTGTTGACTTGCTGCCTAATAAACCGAAGGTGCCATTGTCACAGAATAATAAATGATGTTCACTTCATCTTCAATTGATAAGCTTAAAACCAGAGGTGAGCTAATCAATTTACTTGTATTGCTTGCTTTGCTGATTTGCTGGTCCAAAGAACAAAATAAGAGACTACATTGACCTATTACTCTCATAAATTTGCCAAAACTGTGTCTCAGACCTAGCCAATCAATTTATCAATAGATCCTTATTGCCAGAAAATCATCGAAACATGCATTAAAAAAGAAATGTGTATACCTCAGCTGAAAAATACATGTTATCCCACCATTGATGCACTTATTTTAGCAGGCTGCTTAAAAGATAGCACCAGTGTACAACCCTCTCCCATACAGTCAGAATTTTTCCCCCTAACAAACACACTTTAGCACAGTGTTGCACTGAGGTACCTGGGACCCACCAGTGGAGTTGATTCTTGGGCCCCACACTACAGCTACTGTACAATACTGCATGCTGCCTCTTGTATTCTTGTTGACGCTCTCTTAAAAAGCAGCCCAAGGCCTGGCATCCCCAGAGGCCCACTGTGGGTTCTCCTGCTCCCCCTGCACATATCCTCCTACCACACACTGACTTTCGCAGGCTTCTAGCAGGAAAGCAATAGTAAATGAAGAAGTTGCCTGCAGCATCAAACCTAGGAATTGACAAGAGGTCTTCTTCTCTGCCGAGACTGCTCTATTGAGAAAAGGTGTGAGACAAAACACAAGCCTAGCACTTATAGGCTGAGGTTGGGCCAATTAGTACTACTCAAGATTTCTGCACACAAGCAGGGCAACACTTCCGCAGAGCTGGACAATCTTCATCTCTTGGGTGATGAGCCGAAAGACAGTACTGAAAACAAGCAAAGTGCTAACTGGTTAAAGCTTGGCCATCCTGTTCTGTGCTTGAATTTTGCACCACTGACTGGCTCATTAATGCAGAGTGCACTGGATATAAACCATCTCCTGGCAAAATGTAATTGTAATTGTGCAGTGGCCACCAAGGCACGTAGGCATCTTGATGCCATTAGCTGGGCCCACCAGAGGATCCTTGGATGTAGTAGGTGATGTCCTAGTGCTGAGCTGGCTTTTAATATATTCAGAGTGAAGTTTACACATTCTGCAACCTCTACTTGCAATGCAGGATGAGTAAATACAGCACATGCTTGGAAAATGTCAATGCTAGCCTGGATCTAGAAGCAGTGCTTACACATAAATTACGCTGCAATGAGCATATTCCATAAAAAACACATTCATTCCTCATTTACTCCAGTTTTACAAATTAGAAAAGAGATAGTGGTGGTTGTCAGGTGTAGTGATAGCTACTGTTATCCATTCACTTTTCTTTACTTTCATATTTTGAAAATAAACATTTTGTGAATTAGTTATGTATTATCATTTTTGCAGAGCTCTTTAAATTGCTTAATACTAGCAATATTTTTGATGCTGTTGTTAGATATCTGGGGGTCACAAGAAGAATAAAATGTTGGCACCACTACCTATTTTTAGTGGGCATTTTTATCTACACCCTGAGGCAGCCTCCTGTGGGGCACTGAAGCTCTTGAGACATCCTCAGAGATGCTGGGGTCCTGCTCTAACGGCTGCGACCGGAGCTCCCTTTGTCCTTCACTAGCACCTTGTTATGCGATTGGAGGGTGCCCATGGTTGCCATTACAATTGAGGCCTTACAATGGCATGTGGTCTGTATGGGAGGCAGGCCTGTCAGCCCTGCCCAGAGGCAGGGCTGGACAAACAGACTAACAGGTGGCATAGAACTTTGCAGTAAACTCATGCACTGCAATACATTATAACTGTGTATATGTGATTGCTCAGAACAAACACGTTAAGGCTAGGTTCACACGGCTTAACTGCGGGATGTAATTACGCCCCGCAATTACGCCGTGTGGCTGGGGGCGGGGCGGAAGCGGTAGCGGGGGGCCGGCACCTCGCCGGCCCATAGACATTCATTACCAGCGGCGGGTATACGCCGCTGGTAATTCACATGTCAATTATCTCCCCCCTCGACGTATTCGCCGAGCAGGGAGAGGAAACGTAATCCATAGTCCTCTATGAGAACTGTGAATTACCGTAGTTACTAGGACGTATTCAGCCCGTAATTTGCGCACTCCGGCACGTAATTACGGACTGAAATACGTCCAGTATTAAGCCGTGTGAACATGGCCTAAGGCGAGTAAATGCTTATCATGCAAAAATAATGAATAAATAAAAAGTACACATATTAGGCATCGCCATGTCTTTAATGACATGGGCAATCATTTTGTATTGTATTGAATTTGAAAGTGTACGTCCCATCAACTTCAAATATGGCCTAATTACCAGTTCAAGTTTAAGACCTCTAATCTAGACGATATCCTTAACTAATTTTGGCACGCTATAGTAAATGTACCACATAAAAAAATAGTCCTTTTCGTTGTATTTTGTGGTAAGTTGCCCATGTAGCAATCACCTGAACACATTGAAAATGAAGAAGCTTTCTTTTCTTGTACATTTCAGAACCAGCATTAGATGGATGAATTATATCCAGCCAAAAGGCTTATGAGAAGAAAGCTGAACCCTTTAAAGGGATCCTGTCACATAGTTTATGCCCCCCTTGCTGAGGACAGCACAAACTAGTGAAAGACGTGCTGTTTCCAGCGCTGTGTCCCTTATTCTGCAAAAGGCAGTAGTTTCAGAGCATGTAATGCTTAAATCTGACAGTTTGCAGCCTGAAAAAAGTCCAGCTTGTTCATGAGCAGGTGTTAGCCTCTGCCCACCTGAGGCTAGCCCCGCCCACTCACGAGTGATTTATCCTATTTCTGTGAATAGGAAGAAACTTGTGAATAACTGCTTGGTGGGTGGGGCTAACACCTGCTCATGATAAGTCGGACTCTTTTGAGGCTGCTAACTGCCAGATGTGAGCATTAAATACTCTAAAACTACAGCATCTTACAGAATAAGGTACACCGTGCTGGAAACAGCTTGTCTGACACTAGCTTGTGCTGTCCTCAGCAAGGGTGGCATAAACTGTGTGACAGGATCCCTTTAAGGCCATTTATTGGATGTAGTAATTCTCAAGTCACATCTGACTCACTGAGCCTTGCTATGTAAAAGGGATTCAAGCCATGCCAGTTTTGTTCATCTGCATACAGCTGTTTCTCTAACCGTTTGTAGATCATAATAGATATTATGGTAACACCCAGAACCAGCACAGTTCTAATAAATCAATTAGCATAAGTATTATGACAGCAACTTTATGTACCTCTGATTATGGGGAATGTAGCATCAGAAAATTTTTTTCGTTTAAATCAAGTTTTTATGCTTTCAGTGATATTTAAAAAAAAATAATTCATATCACTACATTTTAAAAAATCCTGAAACCCTAGATTTTTACTCATCACATCTAAATATCCCATGAAGTTTTATTCGAATAGGTACATATTACAAACAAAGTACCGTATATACTCGAGTATAAGCAGAGTTTTTCAGCACAAAAATGTGCTGAAAAATCCCTCCTCAGCTTATACTCGAGTCACTGTCGGCGCTCAGGCGCTGAGATGGCCTGTGCGCCGACAGGGACACTTCAGCTATATGTGACTCCTCAGGGAGCGCATATAGCAGAATCCCGAGTAAGCCCACAGCGTCCGGCCGCTGCCGGCGATCTTTTCACCTGTATGCGACTCCTCTGGGTGCACATACAGGTGAAGATACCACTGCGGAGCAGAGAGTGAGCATTCCCTGCTCTACAGTGGACTCCGGACGGCTGCAGACTTGTGGCTGTCCGGAGTTTCCGGCACAGGCAGCGTGCTATGTCATCACGCTGCCTGCACGGCCTGATGACATCACGCCGCCTGTGCCAGAAGACGGAGCGCCCGGGAGCCAGAGCAGCGAGGGAGTGAGGTAAGTGCTTGCATTTTTTTTTAAATACCTGCCTATGGGGACATATACCTGCCTATAACCTGCCTATGGGGACATATACCTGCCGCTAACCTGCCTATGGGGACTTATACCTGCCCCTAACCTGCCTATGGGGACATATACCTGCCGCTAACCTGCCTATAGGGACATATACCTGCCTATAACATGCCTATGGGGACAAATACCTGCCTATAACCTGCCTATGGGGACATATATCTGCCTTTAACCTGCCTAAAGGGACACATACCTGCCTATAGGGACATATATAGTTGCCTATGGGGGACATATACCTGCCTATAACCTGACTATGGGACATTAAACTACCTATTGGACATTAAACTGCCTATACCTGCCTATGTAATGTTATTGGTATCCATTTTTACTTTTTAAAATGTACCAGTATCCTCTGCATTTTCCACCCTCTTCTTATACTCGAGTCAATAAGTTTTCCCAGTTTTTTGTGGCAATAGTAGGTGCCTCGGCTTATATTCAGGTCGGATTATACTCGAGTATATACGGTACAATGTTTCAGTTCATAAACTTTTTAAAGCAGCTGGAACATTGTAGTGGAGCATTCATGGCTTCTATGTCTTCACACACCTAATGAGGAACATTACTGTTTTTCAGCTACATCTAAAGACTCTTACCCAATCAGCCAAAACCAATGATGAGGGACAAACACCCTGTAACAGCTGTCTGTAGATGGGTAACTGGCATGGCTTTAAACTGTTATTCATGTTTCAATACTCTTTGATGGGTTCTTAATTACGTTAAGGAATGTTACTTCCAAGAGGTGGCACTGGAATCCTAGCTCTCATATGTCAATATATTTACATTTTAGTGGAGCATTCATGGCTTATAAAACTCCACACACCTTTTTGTGCCTCTGCCTAATGAGGAATATTGCCCCGTTTGCTCTCCCATAGAAATTAATGTCTCAGCTACAGCTGTAACACATACAGTATCTCTAAATGCTGTTAAAAGCAGATGAGACAAGATGGCTGCCACCATAAAACAATCGATACATAAAAACAGAAAAGCATACTTGATGTATTAGTATCTGGTCTTAATTTGTATATATATATATATATATATATATATAATATTATATATATATATATATATATATATATATATATATTATAAATATATATTTTATATATATATATATGCATACTGTGCTTTGCCATGTTGTTTGTTACAACCCCGCATCATAGTACACAATAATTTAAATAATAACCTAATACCAAAAAAAAAGTCTCATCAAAAACAAAACAAAAAAAATATTTGCATGGTCTGACTTGTGAAATGTTGTTGTAGTCCTTACTAGACATTTTGGACTGAAATTAGTAATTTCCTACCACAGAGGTACATTGTTAAGATACATTTATCTGAGTTTTGTGTAAACAGTTATGAACAACCAGTAAATAATATTTACTTCTCTGGACTGCCTGTACAATTTTACTGTCACTTTGGTAGAAGCCTAAGAACATAACTTCAGTAAATAATTTATTTAAAAGTAAGGACTCTTTTGGAGAGTAACTCATACACAGAAGAAAATGCTACAGGATATAAGCTTTTTTTTGTGGTTGCAATAATTCTTTAGCTTTTTCATTACAACATAGCTTAAAAAGGGAAAAGTATTCACGATAACAGTAATTCCTGAAAGGACTAATTGTGTTTACATGTGCTGCCCTATCCCACACACTTTCAGATATGTTTTTTCATTTAAAGACCACTATTCATAAGGAGAAACTGCAGTTAATTTTACATTGCTAATACTTTTCATAACTTTGATACCTTCTGGACTAAACTCCACAATTCTGAAAAAGAATAAGGCATGCACAAAGAAATAGAGGTCCATGTTTATTGGTACTGTATTTTAGGAATAGTTTACTTTCAGCCTCATTCACAATAAAATTATGTTTACAATTTGTTTCATTTTTACTTTTGGATGTTTTTGTTTTTAAAAAGCCCTTCTCCTTGAGAAAGGGGGAGGGCTTCTCCCGAAACGTCGCGAGCGGTTGCACTACGCCCGCCTGTCTGTTACGTGTGCTCCAAGATGGAGATGCCAGGCTATGCGGCTGCATGAGGAATGCTCTAAAAATACAGCTACCGGCCACTGTGCCATAAAGAAACCGCAAGTAACCAACATGTATCTGTTTGAAGTTTTTGTATGTCAAAGACTTTTAATAAATTTTGCTACTATATAGAATAACTACCTGTCATCGATACTTTTGGTTGCCTATAGGAGGAGTCTTGTCAATTAATCTAAGCTAGGCAGGGAGAAGCTGTACATCAGAGTCATCTCTTCATTGGTTCAGCTTACCTGTGTTTTACTCTGAAATTGCATACCATTTCAGGGTAAAACAGTATTGCTAGGAACAAGACCTACAGCTATTTCATGCTGTCCATTGTTTGGGCAGCATAAAGCATTTCACAGGTTTCTTGTAAATTCAACACTTTTTATGGGCTAAAAGTGGCACCAATATAGATCCATTGGCACATACTGTGTTAAAAAAATGCAATGCACATATAAAACATGCGTATAAAAAGATGTAGAAATACTGTATAAATACAACCATTTAATTGTATGGAAAACATTATATGGAAGTGTGAATGAGCCATCTCAGTGCTAAGATACAATATCTCACAAAAGTGAGTACACCCCTCACATTCTTGTAAATATTCTATCTTTTCATGGGACACCTCTGAAGATATGACACTTTGATACAATGTAGTCAGCGTATAGCTTGTATAAAAGTGTAAATTTGGTGTGCCCTCAAAATAACTCAACACACAGCCATCAATGTCTAAACTGCCGGCAACAAAAGTGAGTACACCCCTATGTGAACATGGACAAATTGTGCCCAAAGTGTTAATATTTTGTGTGGCCACCATTATTTTCCAGCACTGCCTTAACTCTCTTAACCCCTTAACGACCTTGGGCGTATCAGTACGTCCCAGGGCCGCTAAGGGGCTTTGCAGGGGGATCGCTCCGCGACCCCCCCCGCACAGCCGCCGGGTGTTAGCGGCAAATCGCCGCTAACACACGGCAGTAACAGCGCCGGCGGGTGGCTCCGCCCACTGGCGCTGTTTTACCCATCAGGCGCCTCGGGCAAGATGGCCGCGGCTTCTGAATTAACGCCAATCGGTGCCGCGCACTGATCGGTGCGGTGATCGGCATAAGCGCAGCTATGCTGCGCCGATCCGATCACCGGGCATTGTGGTGGGGAGCCTTGTGAAGGCTCCCATCACTTACCCTGGCCGGTTTGCCCCACTTCCGTCCGCAGACAGGAAGTGGGGAAACCGCCATCTTTGTACACCCTAATGCATTGCCTATGCAATGCATTAGGTTGTATTAACAATCGCGCCACCTAGTGGTCAAGTACCACAGGTGGCCTCAATGTTACAGTAAAAAAAAAAAAAAAAGTTTTAAAGTACAAAAAAAAAGTATTAAAAGTTCAAATCACCCCCCTTTCCCCATTTTACAAATAAAATCATTAAAATAATAAAAAAGTTACACATATTTGGTATCGCCGCGTCCGAAAAAGTCCGATCTATAAAAATATAACATCATTTATCCCGTACGCTGAACACCGTAGAAGAAAAAAATTCCAAACGCCAAAATTGCGTTTTTTGGTCATTTTACGTCACTCAAAAATGGAATAAAAATGATCAAAAAAGTCGCATGCATTCCAAACTGCTAGTGATAAAAAGTACACTTCAGCCCGCAAAAAATGCCCCCTCACTGACGTCCGTAGGTGTTAGTACAAAAAAGTTATTGGTCGCACAAAATGGCGCCGTGGCGCAAATTTCAAAAATAGAAAATGTTTGGAATTTTTTTACGGTACCAAAACATAACGGAAACCCTACATGTTTGGTATTGCCGGATGCGTAACAACCTGAAGAATACAGATAACACATTATATTTAACGAAGATTGAATGCCGTAAAAGCAAAACCCCCGCAAACATGGTGAAAATAAAAATTTTTTCACAATTTGTCCCACTTGGAATTTTTTTGCGGTTTCCCAGTATATTCTATAGTATAGTGAATAAGACCATTAGAAAGTACATCTTGCCCCGCAAAATAAAAGCCCTCATGTGTCTATGTAGGTGGAAAAATAAAGAAGTTATGGCTTTCAGAAGGCGAGGAGGGAAAAACGAACGTGTCACCCAAAAAAACGCCTGGTCCTTAAGGGGTTAAGCATGGATGTCACTAGAGCTTTAAAAGTTGCCACTGGAATCCTCTTCCACTTCTACCTGATGACATCACAGAGCTGGTGGATGTTAGAGACCTTGTGCTCTTCCACCTTCTGTTTGAGAATTACCCACACATACTCAATAGGGTTTAGGTCTGGAGACATGTTTCGCCATTCCAGCACCTTTACCTCACTTTCTTCAGCAAGGCTGTGGTCGTTTGGAGATGTGTTTGGGGCCATTATCATGTTGGGTTACTGTCCTGCGGCCCAGTTTTCGAATGGAGGGAATCATGCTCTGCTTGCATATGTCACAGTACATGTTGACGTTCATGGTTCCCTCAATGAATTGTAGTTCTCCACAGCCGGTAGCACTCATGCAGCCCAAACCATGACACTCCCACCTCCATCCTTGACTGTAGGCAAGTCACGCTTGTCTTTGTACTCCTCACCTGATTGCCACAACACACACTTGACCCCATCTGAACCAAATAAGTGTCTCTTTGTCTCATCATAGCACAGGACGAGGTTCCAGTAATCCATATCCTTAGCCTGTTGTCACGAGCGCTCCCGCAGCCCACCAGTCGAGCTGTGGGCGCACCCGGGCTTCTCTAGGGTGCGCGCGCGCCGGCTCTGTGAAATTTAAAGGGCCAGCGCGCCGGTAATTGGCTATTGCTGGGCGCTGCCTCTATATTACCTGGGCGCTTCCACCCACTCCCCGCCGGATCTTTAGTGCCATTGCCTATCGAGAATGCGTCTGTGTCTGTTCTGATTACCGTGTACCTTACCTTCTGCCTCCTTCCCTCGACCACGAACCATTGCCGCCTGTCCTGACCTTATCGCCTGTCCCCGACTACGAGCCCCGCCTGACGATCCTGTACCACGCTAAACCTCGACTGCCTCCGCAAGCAGGTCACGTCAGGGGTGGCGACCTGGTAGACACGCCAGGGAGCGAAATCTAAGTAGGTCCCGGTTTTCACCAGAGCCCGCCGCAAAGCGGGATGGACTTTCTGCGGCGGGCTCTGGTGAAAACCGGGACCTACTTAGATGCCGCTCCCTGGCGCGGCTAACACCATCGCTTGCGGTGGTCCAGTGGATCCACTACTGCGAACTGTGACAGTAAGATCCGGCCATGGATCCCGCCAAGGTGCCGCTGCCTGGTGACACAGACCTCACAGCAATCGTGACCCAGCAGTCGCAACAAATCGCACAACAAGCACAGCAGCTGAACCAGTTGACCGCTATGTTGCAGCAGCTCCTGGCCAACCAACAGCAGCCGCTCTCTCCTCCCGTTGCAACGTCTCCATCAGCAACAATGGGCCCCAAGCTTCGACTGCCGTTACCGTCCAAGTTTGAGGGGGACCCTAAACTCTGCAGGGGATTTATTACCCAGTGCTCTATGCACATTGAATTAATGGCTGATCAATTCTCCACGGAGCGTGCTAAGGTGGCGTTCGTGGTCAGCCTACTGTCCGGAAAGGCCTTGGCTTTGGCAACACCCCTTTGGGACAGGAGCGACCCGGTAACTGCGGACATGCAGGCCTTCCTTTCCGAGTTCCGCAGTGTCTTTGAAGAGCTGGCGCGAGCATCCTCCGCAGAGACCGCCCTCCTGAATCTGCACCAGGGCGACTCTTTGGTCGGTGACTATGCGGTGCAGTTTCGGACCTTGGCATCGGAACTGTCCTGGAATGACGCCGCCCTGTGTGCCACCTTTAAGAAGGGTCTTTCCAGCAGAGTTAAGGACACTCTAGCGGCTAGAGACCTCCCATCTTCCCTGAGCGAACTGATCCACCTGGCCACCCGCATTGATGTGCGCTTTGCCGAGAGGCAAGAGGAACTTCGCCAGGAACGTGACCTAGCCCGGCCACGCCGACTGCCTCGACTGGCCCCGGTCTTCCAGAGGCCTCCGCTGCCGCTTCCCCTGCCGTCCGGTGAAGAGCCCATGCAGTTGGATCGGGCCCACTTATCCGAGCAGGAGTTGTCCCGTTGGCAGGCTGAAAAATTGTGCCTGTACTGTGCCAGCCCGGAGCACTTCCGCAATGGTTGTCCGCTTCGTCCTCTGCGGCAGGGAAACGCCCACACCTAGGCCATGTTGGAGAGGCATCCCTGGGTGTGAATTCTTCCTCTCCACATCTATCCATGGAAGTAGAGGTCTCGACCAATTCTGGGCTCGTATTCCAGGTGCCTGCTTTTCTGGACTCCGGCTCTGCCGGGAACTTCATCCATGCCGCCCTGGTGTCCCGGTACCGTCTCCCAATGATCAGCCTGGAGAAGCCTTTGGTGATATCCTCCATCATTGGGGAGCTCCTTAGTGACACTATCCGGTACATGACCAAGCCGATGTCCCTCCATGTGGGGGCTCTACACAAGGAGAAGATCACCTTCTATGTGCTACCCTGGTCTTCCTCAGCGATTCTGTTGGGGTTCCCGTGGCTGCAGCACCATGCCCCTACGCTCAACTGGAGGACTGGTGAAGTGTTGCGCTGGGGTTCCGACTGTCAGAGACGCTGCCTGGTGGCCCCTCGGCCAGTGCGACTCACTTTTCCTCAGCATTTCTACAGGGCTCTGCCGGGTCTGCCTGCGGAATACCAGGACTAAGAGGACGTCTTCTCTGAAAAGCAGGCCAAATCTCTTCCTCCTTATCGCCCCTATGATTGTCCCATTGATCTCCTGCCTGGGACCAGTCCTCCCCGAGGCAGGGTCTACCCGCTGTCTGTGCCCGAGACCCAGGCCATGTCGGCCTACATTCAGGAGAACTTGCAAAAAGGCTTTATTCGTAAGCCCTCCTCACCCGCTGGTGCCGTTTTTTTCTTCGTCCAAAAGAAGGATGGCTCTCTCCACCCCTGCATCGACTACCGGGGCCTTAACAAGATCACCGTGAAAAAACGGTACCCCTTGCCGCTAATCTCAGAACTCTTCGACCGACTTCAAGGAGCCAGGTTCTTTTCCAAGTTGGATCTGCGAGAGGCGTACAACCTCATCAGGATTCGTAAGGGAAGACAGCGTGGAAGACAGCTTTCAACACCCGAGATGGCCACTTTGAATACCTGGTGATGCCCTTCGGCCTGTATAATGCTCCCGCTGTCTTCCAGGAGTTCGTCAATGATGTCTTAAGGCACCTGCTGTATACTTGTGTCATCGTATACCTGGACGATATCTTGATATTTTTTCCGGATCTCCGGTCTCATCAAACACAGGTGCGACAGGTTCTGCAGCGTCAACACGATAACCGCCTGTACGCGAAACTTGAGAAATGCTTGTTCCATCAATCCAGCCTGCCCTTCCTCAGATACATTGTCTCCGACCGGGGTCTACAAATGGACCCTGCCAAGTTATCAGCAATCCTGCAATGGCCACGACCTGTTGACCTACGGGCCATACAACGTTTTCTAGGATTCGCCAATTATTATCGGCAGTTCACCCTCACTTTTCTACGTTGGTGACTCCGATCGTGGCCTTGACCAAGAAGGCTAATCTGAAGTGTTGGCCACCAGTGGCCGAAAAAGCCTTCTCTGTACTAAAGGCGGCCTTTGCCTCCGCATGCTTCTTGTCACGCCCTGACCTTGAGAAGTCTTTCTCGCTGGAGGTTGATGCCTCTTCGTGGGTGCTCGGGCAGTCCTTACTCAGAAGGGTCCCAAGGGGAAAACCCTCACCTGTGGATTCTTCTCCAAAACCTTCTCGCCAGCAGAAAGGAATTATGCTATTGGAGATCGGGAGTTACTTGCTATCAAGATGGCCCTGGAGGAATGGCGTCACCTACTGGAGGGAGCTTGTCATCCCTTCGATGTATTTACTTAAGAACCTCCAGTACCTCCAGTTGGCTCAACGCCTTAACCCCCGGCAGGCGCAATGGTCCCTTTTCTTCTCGCGATTCGATTTCCGGATCCACTTCCGCCCAGCGGAGAATAACGTCAAGGCTGATGCCCTCTCTCGCGCCACGGACGTCACCGGAGAGGAGGCTCGGCTCCAACACATTATACCTCCCGAGCGGTTGATCCAGACGGCACCGGTTCTCCTCCAGCAGATACCTCCCAGAAAGAAGTAAATGTGGCCTTCTCTACGTAGGAGAGTCCTGAAATGGGAACATTGCTCGCTGATGGCTGGGCATCCTGGGGACGGAGGTCGTATCAGTTGATCTCCCAGTTCTATTGGTGGCCGGGTCTGGCTAAAGATACTCGGGATTTTGTGGAAGCCTGCGCTACTTGTGCCCGTGATAAAACGCCTCGCCATAGTCCGTCCAGCTTGCTGCAACCCCTGCCGACTCCCAGTACACCGTGGACTCATGTGGCGATGGACTTTATCACCGACCTTCCCCCCCCTCTTCGGGTACCACCGTGATTTGGGTCATTACTGATAGATTCTCGAAGATGTTGCACTTTGTTCCGTTGCCCGGGTTACCATCCGCACCTCACCTTGCCACTCTATTTTTCTTACACATTTTCCGCCTGCACGGCCTGCCTCGGCACATCGTCTCTGACCGCGGGGTACAGTTTGTTTCGAAGTTTTGGCGTGCACTCTGCTCTCGATTGCGGGTGAAGTTAGATTTTTCCTCAGCATACCACCCGCAATCTAACGGCCAAGTGGAGAGGGTCTATCAGGTTCTGGGTGGCTACTTGCGCCATTTTGTCTTGGCTCGCCAGGATGATTGGTCCAGCCTATTACCCTGGGCCGAATTCTCTTACAATTCGCTGGACTCAGAGGCATCGGGCGTGTCTCCCTTCTTTGTGGTCTATGGGCGGCATCCCCGCTGCCTGTCCTGACCTTACCGCTTGTCCCCGACTACGATCCTGCCTGACAATTCTGTAAAAAGTCACAGAAAAATTCCTTTTTAGAAAATTAAGTATCTGTATGGATTTGGAACAACTAATCACTGACCAAGGCTAAACAAATCCAATCTCTAAAATATAACTTTTAATAAATATCCATAAAAAATACACCACCTATAAAGACTACACTATTCAACATATATACACTATCCCTACCTAAATTCCCTACACTTATCCTAAGATAGACCAAGTAATCGTCCCGATAAGGACGGCCTAGTCTCTGTCGGCTCACCCTAATATCTTCCTTCTTTGTCCCTATCAATCCCCTACAGACACTAGCGTGTATATAAAACCCCCTAATTAATATTCAAGGGGATCAAATCTCAGGAACAGCCCAATTCTCTTACTTATACTTTAAGTGGATATAGATTCTTCCACATACAATTATCACTGTTTCTATAGCAATATTAATTATGGGGTTTTACAGGAATAGTGAGAACTGTGTCTGGACTTCTAATTAATTTACCCTTAAAATCCTGTACAGAAATATATACACGCTAGTGTCTGTGGGGGATTGATAGGGACAAAGAAGGAAGATATTAGGGTGAGCCGACAGAGACTAGGCCGTCCTTATCGGGACGATTACTTGGTCTATCTTAGGATAAGTGTAGGGAATTTAGGTAGGGATAGTGTATATATGTTGAATAGTGTAGTCTTTATAGGTGGTGTATTTTTTATGGATATTTATTAAAAGTTATATTTTAGAGATTGGATTTGTTTACTCTGACAATTCTGTACCACGCTAAACTTCGGCTGCCTCCACAAGCAAGTCACGTCAGGCGTAGCGACCTGGTAGACTCCCGCCGCAGCAAGTCCATCCCGCTTTGCAATGGGCTCTGGTGAAGACTGGAACCTACTTAGATTCCACTCCCTGGCGTGGCTAACACCATCGCTTTCGGTGGTCCAGTGAATCCACTACACCGTACCGTGACACCTGTTTGTCTTCAGCAAACTGTTTGTGGGCTTTTCTTGTGCACCATCTTTAGAAGAGGATTCCTACTGGGACTAAAGCAATGAAGACCAATTTAAAGCATCGTGCAGCATATGGTCTGACAGGCTAACCTCTCCCCTCCCCCACCACCTCTTTAACCTCTGCAGGAAAGCTGGCAGAACTCATACAGCTATCTTGAAAAAAAAATATCTGGACATGATGCTGAGTATTTGCACTCATCCACTTTGGTCAACCATGGTGAGGCCTGTTCCGGGTGGAACCTGTCATGTTGAATCGCTGGATGGTCTTGGCCACTGTGCTGCAGCTCAGTTTCACGGTGTTGGCAATCTTCTTCTAGCCTCGGTTATCTTTATGTACAGCAACAATTATTTTTTTCAGATTTTCAGAGTTCTTTGCCATAAGGTGCCATGTTGAACTTCCAGTGACCAGTATGAGCGAATGGGAGAGTGATAACACCAAATGTAACACAC
The DNA here is from genome assembly GCA_025379985.1 of Phyllomedusa bahiana. Taxonomy (NCBI): domain Eukaryota; kingdom Metazoa; phylum Chordata; class Amphibia; order Anura; family Hylidae; genus Phyllomedusa; species Phyllomedusa bahiana. Next base: position 43,578 of record JAODAL010018571.1, read on the forward strand.
CTGCTCCCAATTCACACCTAAATCCTTGTAACATTAATGAGTCGCAAAACACCATAGAGGAAAAATGGCAAATTGGGCACAATTTGTCTATTTTCACTTAGTCGTGTACTCACTTTTGTTGGCAGCGGTTCAGACATTGATGGTTGTGTGCTGCATTATTTTGAGGGCACACCAAATTTACATTGTTCTACAAGCTATACACTGACTCCGTTAAATTTTATCAAAGAGTCATATGTGCAGTATAGTCCCATGAAAAGATATAATACAATATTTCCAAAAATGTGTGTGGCGTACTTATTTTTGTGAGATACAGTATAATCCTGTTTTTTTTAGCATAACATGGGGCACAAATGTAACCATATGCATGAGCCCCAATACCATGGGAGGAACACATGGAGTTGAGGTCTATATATGCACCATCTGGGGAGATGAAGACAAGTGGCATTATTACCTGAGGTGCAACTCACACCAAAAGGGTTTTTAAGACTTTTAAAAACTGAATCGGTACTCATCTCTCTCGCGCCACATTCCAGTGCCACTGGAGCATAGATGTTCCCTGCCAGTCCCCCACCAATGACGTCACATGGCTGGCTCACATGACACTATAGTCAATCAGTGGCATCTAAGTCATGTGCCTGAATGTAAATGTGAGCAATGAGGTAAGCAGATGACTGCTGCATCATCACATAAGCCATAAACGTGAAGTCACTGGTGATGTACCTGTGGAAGAAACCGGAGCGTCGCTATGGCTCACCATTTTTTTTTATATAAAATGGTTACATTTTAATTTTGGTACCAAGTGGGTTAAGACAGTTAAAAAAACCTGTAATTGCCTGTTCACATAACTATTCTTATCATACGTCTGTTTTATTATTTTTTCACGTGGATCCGTAAATTAATCCATAGGTTTTCAGACATGGTTAAAAATGTCCTTGTGACTAGTTTCGATAAGGATCTGCTTTTTTTTAACAGGATAGACAATGGAGACTTTTACTAGTCTGTCGTCGAACAACAGGATCTTGACATGTTTTTTTTTTGTATGATGCATGTTTATGGCAACAGGATGCTACAAGGTAGGCGCCCTGTTCCACCATCCTGTTTGACATTGCTTTTCTTTAATAAAACCTGCAATTAGTATTTACATGTAAAGCTAGCTGTACATCTTCATAGTAATTTCCGTTTTTCTGTTCTGTCATAGAAACATAAAAAACAAAAACGGACCTGTTAAGTGACGGCCTATTCTAGGGTCTAGAATAGTGTTTGTTATTTTAATAGATAAAATTGTGCTAGATGCTGTGCTATTTTTCTGGGCAATTTTTATTGAATCTGCGACGAAAACTACTAACAAAAACAACGAAATAGAGGTTAACCGGACCTCCAAAAATGATCCACTCTGAAATGAATACAATGATTCTATTAAAATCAGACTGGTGTTCCTTAACAACTTCCTGTTCTCTCATTTCAGAAAGGAATTCTTTGTTTTTTTAAAAAGTATCAACAATATTCCAAAACATGGTGTGAACCTAGACTAACAGATGTGTGAAGGGCACTACTTCTGTCTAGGCCATTATATCATTCTCAGGAGAGTGTCCTTCTATACAGTGATTCGTGCTAGTCATATGCATTGCTTGCTTATGCACAGGAAAATTAAGGTGCTGTACTTATACATATGCATTTACCACAGCATTACATTACCAGTATAATTATACAATATGGAAAACCGCTCAGATATACCAATATATTAAATAGATATAAAATAATATAAAAAAGTTAAACATTACATAGATACAGTAGAAAATATATCTTTTAAATGAGAAGTAAAAAGGTGACCGGCTTTACTGTTTCATGCTTTTTGTGTAAGATTCAGCTGTGTTAATAAAGATATCTCATGAAAAGAAGGTAAAAGTTACATACACTGCACATAACTTCTGTGTCTAAAGTTGTATAAGGCTGGATCCCCATATGATGGAATTTCTCTGCTGTGCATTTCACTGCATATCTGAAAATCCACAGTAAAACATGCACGTGTCACCTGCAGATTTGTTTGCTAATTCGCTAAAGATGTCCCTAATTTGAAAAAAAAAAAAAAAGAAAAACGATAGCCTATGGGTGATGGGTGCCACTGTATATCTATGCAACGGCATCAGTCTGAGATATATGCTACTTCCAAGTGACAGCTCCGCCATGATGCAGATATGTGTGAAAAGAGCCTAAGAAGCTGCGCTGTAATACTTGACAGTGTACGGTTCCTCACTGCACACTATTATGTGCAGTCATACTATCACTCTCGTTCTATCCTGCACTTCACTCAGCAGCTGCTGCAGCTTAGCCACTCCATGCGATTACAAGTGTTTATAGTCTATACCGTGTCTCATTACTTTTCCTGGTTTTTCAGCTGGGCTGGAAAGAAGCTGAATCACTCCCCCGCAAGCCTTACTGAAACCATTAGCTTCCAGATGCAGCATAGAAAAGGCAAGCTAAAAGTAGAGCTACCACACTTTTCTGGTTTTCCTTTAATGAATTGTTACTGAACAGACACAGACATTTACATCGGTACTTATGTGGGCCCCTGTTCTTCTACATATGCAAAGCCTTAGGCCCCTTAGAGTAGTAACATTCGTACTGCCTTGATTTTGGCCTTGGTCATGTCCTCTCCATTCTGTTGTTGACCAGAGGTCAGATCTCTAATGCTCAAATGTTAGAGGCTTACTATAACGAAAGGCCACAAATGCTTGATTCCCCCCTCCCAAAAAAAGAAAAAAACTCTGATAAGAACTTCGATTAAACCCATAGTTTAGTAATGACAAGTATATAAACTAAACCCTCCTACAGGTACATCCCTGCCTTCATAGACCCATTCCCACAAAACGAGTTACATAGTAAACTGCCAAGTAGGGCAGTACTTTTTAGTGGCGTTGATTTTTTTTTTTAATTTTTAAATAAGGACCTGTGGACTTGGTGCAAGGTAGGAACTGGTAATGGGCCAGGGGCCCAGATAGGACAGCTGTATGGGCCACTGAAATTACTTATGGTCCTCTTCTGCCAAGCAGGGCTGTGGAGTCGGCAAGCCGAAGCCCCGACTCCTCAATTTCCCAAACCTCCAATTCCCGACTCCCTCATACATGGCGCATGTTTAAGTGATAACTTTACTGTAGTAAAATGGTAACATCAGGCTTTTTATCACTTTATGATACAATAATCAAGCTATTTAGGAAGAACAGACACTTACAAGCTAAAGGGTAACAATGTTTCGATCTTTTGAACACTTGGGGGTAGAGTTGAAGAAAAAGCTGTATTTGTATTCAAGTCCAGTCTGCACCAACATTGGGAATGTGTAGAAGAGACCTGGGATAAGATTTTAGTCAAGATATGCTTGAATCTGATTCAGAGCCCAGAAGCATTCAGGCAGTGCTGAAAGCCAAAGGTGGATTTCCCAAATACAAAGAAAATAATAAAAATTAACACTGATTTTTAGGAGCAAAACTATAACTAAGCAGATGCAAAATACTTGCAAGTCAAATTTTTGTATTAGATAGGTAAGATGACTGTATATAAAATTACAGTAGCCTCATGTACAAAGCTGTAGTGGATGGAGAAATATGGAGCCTGAAAGTCACAACTTCAAAACATTTTTACCATTTTGCTTGTCAGTGTAAAATATATTTATTGGATATGACTTTAGGACACAAAAAATTGTAAATATGCAAAACACTGCAGGAACATTTGTGAAGTCTCTGAATTTGTTCTGAGAAATAATATTGCCCCCATCAGGTCCTGCATACATGACCTCACATCTGACCTCATTATTTCTAGGCTAGAGAACGGCCTCTCTACACTAACTTGGGTTGGGGGCAAAGCTGTGACCACAGGGGCAACATCTCTAACAATGTCGGGGTGTAAAGGAATTACCTCAGCCACAGTCAGTTTTGATGAATGGTTAAACTCTTCTACTTCTTTGAAAACAGGTGAAAAATTTAGCTGAAATCTGCTTGTCATGGGAGCAGAATCTTTTCCCCTGGGGCAGCGCTTTGCCTACTCCATGTCATCAATTACACTCCTCATGTGATAAGGCTGAAGATATGGGAGCAGTAGCACTGGCCAGACCCAATTCCTCTTGCTCTTTGCACTGCATCAAACTAACTAGACCAACTTATTATATATTTTGGGAGTCTGAGTCGGTCCATTTTATGACAACTCCGACTCCTGCATAATAGCCACCGACTCTGACTCCACAGCCCTGCTGCCAAGTAAAGATTTTTTGAACCCAGTTATGCTATGAACATAAAAAACTAAACCGTAAATATGAGTAGAAATGTTGGAAACATTCAAGTAAAATCAGTGCAGTTATTGACGGCTGCAAATTACCACATATAAGAAATTCTGAGAGCAGAGTGTAACTTGACCACTATGACAGAACACTTTACAATGAAAGAGGACCTGTGAAATCTCCTGCCATGTCTGTTTTAGTAAATGCTTGTGTTCCCTGTGAAATAACAATTAGGAAGCATCTTTTCCTATAACTCTGTGTTGTGCTGTTTCTCCTGTGTTACTTCTTTTAGAAATGTATTACTGAATCAGGCAGATGGGTGTTACCATTCCAAGTTTTTAAGGTTGGTGTGCCCTTACTTACGGACTCCGTCAGCCCTGATTGGACAATGTCAGACTGTGATGGGATACCCCTCAATTTGTAACACACAACTGGCATGTTCAACTAATAGACTTCTAGAAGGGATAACAGAGGAAGAGCACAAGAGCACACTGAGTTATAAGAGAAGAGGATTCAGAATTATAATTTCACAGGGAACATAAGTATTCACTAATATAGGCACTTTTCAATGCATCTTGGAAGCTATGAATGCTGACATATCACTGCCTATACACAATAGTAATTTTTTCATAGCTGGACATTATAACCTAAGTGTTTAGAGAGTCCTATTCTAAGGACTGCAAAATGTTTCAGTATATTTAAATTATTTCTAATTTATATTCCACATAAGCTCTTAAATAATGAGCTTATAGCTTCCCTGGTGCATATATAAAAGTAGGTTTATGAACTAGGAGGCCAATGAATTCCTGTTACTTCCAGTTTATTCCACCTTCTTACTCCATACGAAGCTTCTTTTATCACAGCAGAAGGACTGCAGCTGTTGGTGCTGCTGGAAGCATTTATGGCACCTTTTGACCTCTCGTCTATTAATCTCTTTGTGGTGCTGGCTTACTTTAGGTTCATTAGATTCAAAGCAATCTTCAGTGTTTTTTTCCTTAACTATTACTAGATGTGTAATTAAGGCCCCTGTATTCTCTTATGAGTTATACTAATAAAGCTGTGTAGTCATAAAATACATAAGTAGTTATATTGTAATAAAACCGTATATCCTCACTGTGCATCTTTTTCTGGCCCACGTGTAACCAGTAATGTATTGTGTAGACGATGGGAGAGCTTGTACTGGACATAATTATAACCTTATCCTGTGCACAGAGACCTGAAAAACAAGGGTCTAAATTACAAATATTACTTTTATTATTTCACATATAGATGACATGATTTAGGCAAGAACCATATGCACAGATTTTGGTTTGCTTTTTATTTTGATATGGATCCAAAAAAGATGGCAAAATATGAACAGCTTTTTTTTTCCACTTGTATTCATACTGGTGTTTATCTCAAAAAGCTGCATCAAGAGCTGGCAAAAAACTAAGGTAATTCCAGCCTCTAGGATAGGTTTCACACTTCTACCAGGACTACACCTTCACTAAAAACAGCCTACAATAAGCAACTTTTTAAGGAGAAAGTGTCAGAGAATAACCTATAGCTTAACTCATGTTTTTATGTTTAACACAATTTTAAGAATTTTTGGTACACTTTTATTGATTTCCCATGCACTACTATATATATATATATATATATATATATATATATATATATATATATATTATTATAATATATTATATATTTTAAATCCTAGTTTTCACTTTGGCCAGAATAAGAGCCTGACAGTTCCTGTTCCGTAGGTGTGTCAGCAATCTCCTCATTATCAGCACAGGCAGGGTTATACTGAAAGGTGACACCAATGTGTATTGATAACACAGGATCCACCATTCACAATAAGACAATCACAGCTCACCTCCTTCCCCTCCCTGCACAGTGGCTTATTTCTACGTCACAGAGCATGCCTAGGAAACCCTCCTATAGAAGTCAATGGGACTGCTCCTGGTCACAGGCTCCTACTGCGCATTTAGAGACTGTAAAGCATGGCTCTACATGCTGTTAAAAGCAGCTCAGGCAAGATGGCTGCCTCAAATCATGTAACACCCCCTCTCCTCCCCAAAAACAAAAATTAGGGTAAGAAGAAAGTAACATCAGTATCTTGTTTTAATTAGTAAAATAAAATGGGAATGAAGAGATTCTCCTTAAAACATATAGCAATTAGTGGCGTTTCATCAAGCCATAACTTTCCTCCAGCTTCAAGGAACATGTAGTAATAAATGGTGCCAGCATGAGTCATTTTTATACATAAAAAAATAAATAAATAAATAAGAAAACAAAAAAAAAAAACAATGACAATATACTGTACCTTATAAAAGGGGCTTCTAGAACAATTAACTTCTGCTATGTCATCCATACAGATGGGTGATGTATCCATAAGGTATACTATACAGTAGAGAACTGCTTAAAAAGAAACTTCTTCGCATAGCAGCATTCATTGATCTTACCCTTTTAGTAGTGAGGTAGTTGTAAAGGGCACCCATGAATAATTTATCATACCCTTGACTACCTTGCTCTAGTTTTTGTCAATATGAAGGCATCACGATTTAACATTGCATGGGCATTTTCACGTGGCACATATGTTGTGGATTTTCTGCAGCTCAATCCAGTTGCAGCAAAGTGAATAAGAGTTCAACAAACCTCAAATACAGCCCAGAAATGAACCTGTGGTGCAGATTATAAATCACACTGTAAAATCCACAGTAACATTTTTACCGTTGTCTAGTTTGTTGTGGAAATGCTGCAGTCAGACAAGATCTCCAATAGATTTGTTTTCCAGTGTAAATAACCCATGATAAAAACCTATCACAAGTCCACCCTTAAGCCTATACAGATTGGTGCAGATTTGCTGCTTGTGGACTTACCTGCAGAAATTCTATGGATATTCTCCTGCTGAAAACCTGCAGCACTACCGCACCATGTGAATACTCTCAGTTGGAAAACTGCTGGGTAAACTGTACTGCAGTGGGTTCAAGAAATTTCTTTTGGAAGAACAACGTCGTCTTAAACCCCAACATAAAACGTGTGTTACAATCAGCATGTTATCTTGTACCAGAAGAAAAACAGAGCTCATAAACCAGTTGCTTGGAGGACTGAATCTCATCTTTAAATATCAAGGTCAGCTCTGAATAACAGCTTTTAAGGGGGAAAAGCAGAAAGATTGAAGCTGGAAGGTATATCTTATGTAAGACACTATTTTGCATGAACTTTTCTGGGCACTTGTGGTGCTGGCACATACAAGCAATTCTGTGGCTTGCATGCTTACTCCGGTTTCTTCCCTAATGACCATACGGCATCTTTTCCAGATCCATAATGAACAGTAATGATACTACGTCTACAACGTACTAAATCACACAAACAGCAAATAAACAAATCTTTGCGCCTAATTTCATTTAAGTGTTGTTAGGCTTAATTCTCTTTTTTTTTTCTTTATCAATTTGTTTTACTTAGACTATAATTTTTGTGAAGCAACCGGATAAGCCTGTATAAAGTATTCCTCGAAATTTCCTAGATAGAACAAGCTGTGACACTTACTCATTACTTGAAAGAATGGCCTGCCAAGATTTTATGTCCCTACTTGCGCGCTACGTGTCCAGAATAGAAGTCACTGTGTTACATTTTGGACCAATGCAGTTCAATTCCAGGCCCCTGGCTCCTCCTCTGCAACAGTCCCAACTCTGGGAGGGCCAAGTGCACGCCCCCCCACACACAGAGGAACATACAATGAAGACAAAACCAATCAAATGTAAGGGTTCAGTTCCAGCTGATTTTATTTCCTTTAAAAAAGTTATTTACAGAAGAATATCAACAATCTGACAGGCAGTGAAATAACCATGGTTAGCTGGCATGAAGGTATGCCTCAACTCTTTGTATTGTGGATTGATGGTTAGACAAAAGTATTTTACACGGCATATTGCACAGGATGGATTACAAAATAACTGTAAAAAATCAGCTTAACAACAGAGCTGCCTGCTCCGGCAGAAGTTCTAGTGCCTGTCATGTAATACATACATAAAACACAATCTTTTTTTTATTTTTTTGTCTTTTTGTTGCTTATTATAATAGACTTAAAAGGTACAAAGAGGTTTTCACTTTCTTTTTTTTTTTGTTTTTTTCATCTTAAAACACAATAGCTAGAAACCTGAATACATATGCTATCATCATGCCCAAAAGAGACTAAAACAATCATAGTTTAGCGACAAGTAGAAAGGATTAAATAGTCAAATACGAGAATGAAAATGCAGTACATAGTGTCGCGAACTCAAATCGGCATTTAGATAGGTCCAGTGGTTTAAACGGCACGGTTTTATTTATTTTTTTTGTAATATAAAAAAAGTGCAAATATGTGGTCTAGAAGTTAAAGCTACAGGATCCCTTTTTTTTTTTTTTTTTTTTGCTTAGAATGTGCACTGGTTGCTTTAAAGCATTTGAATACAGACTAGCTGGCGTAACCCTTGAGGTTACAAGAAGCCAGCCTCTGACAATTACAAGAGACTGGCATGGCGTTCTAACAAAAAAAAAAAAAAAAACACGACAAGTGTGTGGCTCAATGTCCTTCCTACTAGAAACAGGCAAATAACATTGTTCCTCTCCTCCTTGAAGCATTAACAGTGCCAAACCCAATGTGCTGCCACTATCCCACAGAGGAGACGGCGGCACAAGAAAAAGAAAAAAGGTCCTCTGAAGTAGAGTTATAAAGAGCTATATAAATACTACACAAGATTATTAATACAAACCTTTTTTTTTTTTTTTTGTAAGTTTTCAACCGATATACAGTGTATTCCGAATCCTACGGAGGTGTGACTGCTGAGTGCACTAGGCTGGAAGGGATGCTGTGACTTTAAGAAGCCTGCAGACTGACGTGTGTAAACATGGAGAAGTATTAGGCTGGTGGAAAGTCATTATTATTACTGTTTGGTGGAGATATCAACCAGCCTCCCTGTTTGTAGTATCGACAGGAAATTCAAAAACTGCAATTGACACCGGTTAAAACACCCCCTTTATATATTTTTTACAAAAATACACTGAGAAAATAATCAAACGTTTTTCATCTCTCTTGTTTTTTTTTTTTTGTTTTTGTTTTTTTTTAAAAGTGTCAAAAGTCTACATTTAAATATAAAAAATTAAAAGTTAAAACTCTAGCCCTTCAGTGAAGGAGACATAAAAATGGTGTGGATAAGGGAAGGAGGGGGGAGGGGGTGAGGGGCGCTACTGAACGAAAGGAAACATAAAAAGTTTGGCCAGTATAAATAGGTCCACATAGAAAATGGGGCGAGTACAAGAAGGGGGGAACAATATGGATCACGGGAACCCAGAAAATGGGTTTAGTACAAGAAGAGGGGGAACAATATGGATCACCAATGAGAACCCAAAAAAACAGTCTGTCCATGTACAGCTATTGAGTACTAAGAAGAACACATACATACTCTGAGGAGAAACAATTTGGTCCTGAATCATTTCGTTAAAGTCCAGCACAGATTTGAGTTGCGTTTGAATCCTTAAAGAGTTAAGAATGAGAAAAAAAGCTGGTGATTTTCTTAGGAATCAAACATAGCGCCACCTATCGGCTGTAGATTATCCTAACACTAAAACTGTTCAACAGTCTTACAGAAACCTTAAAAGATAGACAGGATAACATGCTATAGTATTAACCCACCAGTGAAAGAATCCGACACCATCACGATTCTGAGAAACACAAGAGCCCCCCAGGTACCACATAAATATGTAACAACAGCTCTCCTCCACGTAGTGTCCTTGTCTCAATGTCCACGGATGGGGGGCGCAGAAAAGGTGGCTCCTCGGCCCGAGTGCTGCTGCAGCCGCCGCCCCCCCTCTAAGTGCCATGTGCTGCTGGGGACACGCTCGACAACAACCAGCTCCGCGGCTGGCTCAGTAGGTGAAAACCAGGTTGGAGATGCTGGACTCGAGCCAGTCTCCCGAGATCATCTCGCTCACCTCGGGCGTGCAGTAGTCCGGGAACTCGAAGTGCGAGCCGGAGCCGGGCTCGAAGTTAAAGTCCAGGTCTCTGTCCAGGGCGGCCGAGCTGAAGCTGCCCAGGGACATGCTCTCGAAGCCCGGGCTGGGGTTCAGCTCCAGCAGCTCGTCCTCCAGCCCTCGTCCGAGGAGGAAGCGGAGGAGGAGGATGCGGACGAAGGGGAGGATGCAGCCGAAGAAGAGGAGGAGGAGTGAGAGGAGGACGGGGCCGGGGAGGACGCCCTCGGGTAGCCGCCGTCGTGCTCGGATGGAGAGTCCGGGGAGTTGTGCATGGAGCCGGCCCCGTCGTCGTACAGGCTGAGCGGGTCGCTGGCCTCGCCGGAGCTGCAGCTCAGGGTCGGGCTGGCGGGCACGGCCATGGGGGAAGAGCCCGGGGCGCCGAAGATGTAGAGCCGGTGCTTGGGCTTCTTGCTGTCCGGGGCGGCCTGCCGGCTGGAGGGGCCGCCCGCCCGGGACTTGTACAGCGAGTGGTGGTCCAGGATGCACGGCTGCTCGGGGAAGGCTTTGCTGCCCAGCACCAGCTTGGCGTGCGGCTTGCTGCACAGCTTGGCCCCGCTGCTCTTCTTCATCGGGGGCTTGGACGAGGAGCTGCTGCTGCAGGCGCTGCCGGGGGCGCCCGGGCTGCTGCAGCCCTTGTCGCCGGGCTTGGAGGTGCCGGACTTGACCTTCTTCCTGGGCCGGTACTTGTAGTCCGGGTAGTCGGCCATGTGCTTGAGCCGCAGGCGCTCAGCCCCCGGATGAAGGGGATCTTGTCGCTGTCCTTCAGCTGCTTCCAGCGTTTGCCCAGGCGCTTGGAGATCTCGGCGTTGTGCATGTCGGGCGACTGCTCCATGATCTTCCGCCGCTCGATCTGCGACCACACCATGAACGCGTTCATCGGTCGCTTGATGTGGCCACTCGGGGTCTTGCACCAGCTCGGGTCGTCGGCTTTGCCCCCGGTGGAGGCAGTGGAGCCCGGGGTGGGAGAAGATGCCATATCCAGCTCGATGCCCACCCCGGACTCCGAGCTCTCTCCTGCCAGCAGCGCCTCCGTGTTCTCCGCGTTGCTGCTCTGCTGCACCATGGTGACGAGTGGAGCGTCCCGGCTGCTGTGTCCCGGCACAGTGATCCAGGCGCTGGAGCATCCAATACAGTGATGAGGCGGGCCACGCTGCGCTCCCTTGGTTACTGGCAGCAGCCGCTGGCAGGCATCACTCTGTCTTTAGCACTTGTCAGCACTGCAGTCACTTGCTGTGAGTTTTGTACGGCTCCAGCCCAGCAGTGTCCCCGAATAGAATCCCAGCTAGAACTGTGCGTGTATATATATAGTCCTGAGAGGAGAGCGGGGGTTACACACACAAATGCTCAGCAGTCATGGAGGGGCTGCGGGAGCCGCTCTACACACTAGCGCCGCTCCTCACACAGCTAACAGCGCTGCTGTATGCAGCTCCGCGTCCCTTTATCCCTTCTCGGGGTCCTCCGCAGCCAATCGCCGCCTGTTTCTAACGTTTTCTCGTGCCAAACCCCACCCCCTGGCCGCCCATTGGCTGGGAACGCGATGCAATAATAATCACCGCGTGCAATGAGAAGCTCCAGAGCTGACCTCATTCCGATTCACACTGCAAACTTTCCTGAGGCCGGGGGAGACGGCCCCGCGTATAGATATACATACTACATGTGTCTGCGCTATGGATACATGTGTACACACCTGCAGCCGCTATATATAGCGCGCCATTACCTCACCCGCTCTATAGGCAGCAGAAGGCTGCTGTGTGTGGAGACATGACGGGGTCGTATGACCAACATTACCTCATGTTACCGCTATATTCACCTGCAGCCTCCACAGTATGGTACATAGAGGCTCAGAATACTCTGTATCACCCCAATATGAATACATGACACGACCCTGTGACCAACATTACCTCATGTTACAGGTATATACACCTGCACTGTATGTATATATACTATATCCTGCAGCCTCCACAGTATGGTATATAGAGGTTCAGAATACTCTGTATCACCCCAACATGTTTAGTTGAATCTTCCCTGTGACCACTATTAACTAATGTTAAAGCTATATTCACCTGCAGCCTCCACGGTATGGTACATAGAGGCTCAGAATACTCTGTATCACCCCAATATGAATACATGACACGGCCCTGTGACCAACATTACCTCATGATTAAACCCCCTATAAATACTTACCTGCAGCCTCCACAGTATGATAGAGGCTCAGAATACCCTGTATCCCCCCAATATGTATAACTGACATGGCTCTTTGACCAACATTACTCATTAGATTCCCCTGCTTTTATTTCTATATCCTGCAGCCTCCACAGTATGATAGAGGCTCAGAATACCCTGTATCCCCCCAATATGTATAACTGACATGGCTCTTTGACCAACATTACCTCATGTTACTGCTATATTCAGCTGCAGCCTCCACAGTGTGGTATATAGAGGCTCAGAATACCCTGTATCACCCCAATATGAATACATGACACGGCCCTGTGACCAACATTACCTCATGTTACCGTTATATACACTTGCACTGTATGTATATATACTATATCCTGCAGCCTCCACAGTATGATAGAGGCTCAGAATCCCTCTGTATTCCCCCCAAATTTATGATATACCGTGACATAGCTCTGTGACAAACATACCTCTGTACTGTTGATATTCAATTTACTGCACCCTCACATTTATATAGAGGCTCAGATACCTGTTCACCCAATTATAACAGACCGGCCTGTGCCAACATACTCATGTTACACTATTCACTGCACTTATGTATATTATCTGCAGCCTCCACAGTATGGATATAGAGGTTCGATACTTCATTACTCATTATTTACTGAGACCAGCCCTGTGAATAATATTCTCTGTAGTTATATCTATATACACCTGTACTGTATGTGCATATATACTATAGCTATATACTGCTCCCCTCACAGCATAGTATATGGAGGCTGTGCATGCGCGTATATATATATATATATATACATACACACACACACACACACAGTAAAGGTGTATATTGCTGTAACATGAGGCACTATTAGTCAGAGGGCCATGCAATGTATACACACTAGGGTAATACAGACTTTCAGTATGCACAGCCTTTATATACCATGCTGTGAGGAGAGCAGGATATAGCTATAGTATGTACACATACATTACAAGAGTAAATAGTTAAAACATGAGGTAATATTGGTCACAGGGTCATGTCATATATACAATTTGGGTAATACAGAATATATGTACATGCAGAAAGAAAGAAGCAGAGTATAAGAAGCATGTAAAGCAGCTATAGGGTGGGCCCCCCAGCATCAACTCCAATGGTGGGCCTCAGAATCAACTCCATAGGTTGGACACCAGAATGAAAATCCACTGGTGGGCCCTAGACACACCAGTAATACACTGGCAATAGTATATACACACATATAGTACAGGCGTATATAGATATAACATAAGGTAATACTGCTCACAGGACCGTGTATTGTATACACAGTGGGTTAATATAGAGTATTGTATATACACAGCCTCTATATACCATGTTGTGGAGGAGCAGGATATAGATGTCGTATATACACATATGCAGAACAGGTGTATATAGATATGACATGGGATAATATTGGTCACAGGACCAAGTAATGTATACATAGTGGGGTAATACAGGGTATACTCTATGCACAGCCTCTATATACCAAGCTGTGGGGGGAGGTGCAAGATATAGTTATAGTATACACACATACAGGACAGGGGTATTTAGATATAACAAGAGGTAATATTGGTTACAGGGCCATGTAATGTATACATAGTTATGTAATATTAAGTATTTTGTATGCACAGCCTCTAAATTCCATGCTGTGACAGGTGTGGGATATACCTGTAGTATATACACATACATAACAGGTGTATAAAGCTATAACAAAAGATAGTGTGTGTGTATATATATATATATATGATATATTGCTCCTATGTGATTACAGTATAACAATACGATAGTCTGTCTGTGTGTGAGTATATTGTGAGTGTGTGTGTGTGTGTGTGTGTGTGTGTGTGTGTGTGTGTGTGTGTACTTACTATATAGAGGTTGTGCCCACCATTACCTCAATGTGCATACACGGTGTGTAAATATACATTACACAATCCCACAACTCGGATTACCTCATGTTATATCTATAGACACCTGTACTGTCAGTACACACACACAGGGCCTTATTTTTAAAAGATATGCAAGCATAAGACTATCTTTGTTGCCCATAGAAAACCAATCAGAGCACAGCTTTCAGTTTTCCAGAGCCGTAAAAGAAATGAAGATGAGCTCTGATTGGTTGCTATGGGCAATGGGGCAGTCTTACAGTTAGTTTTCATGATGCCCTCTATCTTTATCCTGAGAGTCCACAGCATGCTTTATACGGCCTGTGCCCAGCATTACCTGTGTGTACAGAATACTCCACATTCTCCCAGTATGTGTATATATTACATAATCTAATTATTATTACCTCATGTTGCAGCTATATACACCTGTACTGTGCATGTATATACTACTTACAGCATGGTATATAGAGGCTGTTCCCAGCATTACCTCATATCTTTATACCCCTGTACTGTATATATTTTTTTATATCTATAGTATTTCCAGCACCCCTCATATCATGATATATAGATGTGTCAGCATTACCTCCTGACTGCTATACTATATATATATACATATTATAGATATAAGCTGCCCCTCTCACAGCAGGATATGAGGAGCATGTGCAAAGCCTTGACTTCTATCTATATACCCCTGCATATGTATGCTATAGCTATAACTTACATGGTTTATAGAGCCTGTGCCCATAGATAGGAGGATGTATATATATATATACATACACACTATAGCCTGCATGGTATATACAGCCTGTGCCCAACATTACCTCCTATATACATACATACTATAGCGTGCATGGTATATACAGCCTGTGCCCAGCATTAATTCTTTATCTATATCTATATTTCCTATAGCCCTTTTCATGGTATATACAGCCTGTACCCTCACTATTTCTTTTATCCTCTCTTCCTCTCCTCTTTTTCTTCTCTCTCTATATATATATATATACACTATAGCGTGCATGGTATATACAGCCTGTGCCCAGCATTACCTCCTATCTATCTATATACTATAGCCTGCATGGTATATAGAGCCTGTGCCCAGCATTACCTCCTGTCTATATACCCATGCAGGCTGCTTCCCTTACAGCATTTTCATGGCGCCAGCATTACCTCATTGCCTACATACATGTGCTGTATACATGGATGAGCTCCCACCATGACATGCGTTCCTGCAGAGCCTCCGTGCACAGCATGTCAGTGAGGTACATGAGACGGGTGCTCGGTCATAGCAGATATTATTACACAAAGGAGTGCAAGCGTCAGGTTCTCGCACATTACTATCGGTACCAGTCACGCCCCCCTCTATGTTCCTGCACAGCGTGTTACCACGGCACACCTCCCAGCGCTCAGGATGGCACAGGGCACCCTCAGCAGGAGGTGACACGCTTATGTGTATGGGTACCCGGGCTGTCTGCTATGTTACACCGTGCACGGCAGCGGGCATAGCCTGCACACGTGCTGCTGCTATGGAGTCTCCCCCGGGATGGCGAGAGGAGGAGGAGGAGGAAGGGAGAGGGAAGGCGGCAAAGAGCGGCAGCTGCAAGGAGAAGGCGCGCAGCAGCACAAGGTGACAGGGGAGTCGACAGTGTCTCCTCCCATGGGCGGGGCCCAGACGCCAGGCCGGCCTTGTTTACACAATGAGCCACGCCCCTCCTCCAGGAGCAGGGGGAGCCGTCTGGCTGGCTGGCTGTCTGCGCTGGGGGATGGGAGACTGCTGTTGAACCCGAGGCGGCTGAGGTCAGCGGCACTGATTGCACGGGCTCCTTGTCACTATTATTCATAGCACGCTGCTGTGTGTCTGGGAGGAGGGCTGACATCACGTTAACCCCTGCTGTACGAGCGCCTGTCATGCTGCACCACGCTCTGCCCCGCAACAAGCCTGTCACATCCCCAAATGTGTCCTCCAGGGGAGGGTGGCCGCGGCGCAGCATGGTAACACGTTCCACGCCCACCGTGCAGCACCGTGCCGCTGCATAGAAACAGCCCGAGCCGCTCAGCTTCTGCACGGATACAGCCCTATGATTTGCTGCGCGTGTCTCCGGGCGCCGGGCAGACATCGGGCCATGGATCCTGGGGACGGGCGGCTGCGATGGCAGGTGCCGCTCAGCTCACTGCTGGCAGCGGAGGACTGTCCTCACTTCCCATTGTCTGTCCTGGACGGGGGTAAGAGTTCACCCGAGGTTGCCTGCACTGTCTCGGGTCAGGCTGAGTAGGATAGAACGCTGGGTGGCAGCGCTGAGCCTCCGCCGCTCCTACAATGCACACTGCAGAGATCGAGCAAGCAGTGCAGAGATGCCAGGCGTGCCCACACTGCTGGACGGGTGCTAGAGCCTCTGTATGGACAAGGCATCACATGAGACGACCTCACCAGTAGGGAATGTGTCATCAAACATGATTTCTGGTTTACTTATGTTTTTAACACTTTTTTAGAAATTTTTGGCTATTTTTTATTTTCCATATAACTTTCAATATTTTTTAATAATTCTTAAGTTCTGCAGTCTTCACTTTGGCCACTAGGCCTAATAATAGTTACTATCATTATTAGTACATGCAGAGTCAAACTGAAAGGAGACACCAATGTGTATAGATAACACAGGATCCACCAGTTACAATAGGAGATAGTCATAGCTCACCCTCCCTGCACAATGACTTCTTCCCAGGTCACAGAGCATGCCTAAAAAAACTCTTCTATAGAAGTCAATGGGACTGATCCAGTTCACAGGCTCCTATGTGCATGAAGCTGCTGTAAAGCATCTCTAAATGCTGTTAAAAGGCAAGAATGTCTTCCCCACAATCATATACAGACAACAGAATTGAGAAATCTACAATCAGAAAATAAAAATGGCTAAGAAGAAAAGAATATCGGTCAGTATTTTGTTTTAAGAAGTAAACAAAAAATTGGCCACAGATTATCTTTATCATGTCATCCATCACATGACATGACCTCTCCAGACACAGGATGGGTCATAGAGCCCCCCCATATGTACAGGTCATCACATGACATGACCCCTCCAGACACAGGATGGGTCCTAGAGCCCCTATATTAATATGTCATCATATGGCATGACTCCTTCAGATAAAGGACGAGTCCTAGAGCCCCTGTCAGGACAAGGCATTACATGAGATGACCTCACTAGTGCTCCTGTATTAAAGGTAATGTGTCATAAAAAATTACTTCTGGTTTAACTCCACGTTTTTTATGTTAAACACCTTTTTGAAGAATTTTTGGTTATGTTCTTTTTTTTTTAATTTACCAATATCACTTTCAATATTTTAAAAAATTCCTGCAGTTTTTACTTTGGCCACTAGGCCTAATAATAGTCTGACACTTCCTGTTCTGTAGAGAAAGATTTCTGTAGTCTGTCATTATTAGTACAAGCGGGTCAACTGAAAGGTGACAGCAATGTGTATAGATAACACAGGATTTACCACTCATAATAGGAGATAGTCACAGTTCCCTCTCTCCCCCCTGCACTGATATCTTCCCAGGTCCGAGGCATGCCTAGGGAAAAAAACTGTAGAAGTCAATGGGACTGATCCAGTTCACAGGGTCCTAGGGGCATGAAGCTGCTGTAAAGCATCTCTAAATGCTGTTAAAAGCAGCATAGGTAAGAATGGTGTCCCTGTAATCGTATATAGACAACAGAATGAGAAATCTACAATCAGAAAAAGAAAAACCCGGGTAAGAAGAAAAGAATATGTATCAATATTTTGTTAAAAAAAAAAACTGGTGACAGATTCTCTTTAACATGTCATCCTCACATGACATGAATTCTCCGTAACAGGATGGATCCCAGAGCCGCTGTATGGTTTTCATCATATGGTATAACCCCTCCAGACACGGGACAGGTCCTAGAGCCCCTGTATGGACAAGGCATCAATGACATAAACCCCTCCCATAAAAGGAAAGGGTCCTAGAGTCCCGTAGGAAAGTCTCAATACAGGGACCCCCCCGGACACAGAATGGGTCTTAGGGCCCTGTATTAAAGTCACCATTGGCAGATCCCCCAGAAAAAGGATGGGCCCTAGACCCCTTGTCAGGACAAGTATCACAGACTAACCCCTCCCTCAGGACAGGCCCTAGAGCCCCTGTCAGGAAAAGTATCACATGACATGACCCCCCACTACAGGACGGGTCTAGACCCCCTGTCGGACAGTCCCCACATGGCATGACCCCTCCAAAACACTCCCCATCTTTTGCCAGGGTGTGGGGCACTGTTGCAATATACTTGTTCCTTCCCATCAAAGCCCTTTTAATCCCTACAGTGTTTTACACAGTGATACCCCACTTCGATCTGGAAAACATTTCCTTGTGCGAGCTCCGTTCACTTCCATGTACAGAATGGGAAAAGCTGCAGTACCAGGATAGGCCCCCCCCCCCTAAAAAAAAACATGGAAAAAGGAAAAATTTTTAATCGGACAAACCAGTATCTGTAAATAAAGAAAAATTATTTCTAGATAAGGTGGGGGTGGGGTTTACAGCTAGCGTGTAAACCGCATGTTTTAAAACCTAGTGTATTTTATTCTGCTTGGCTGTCTGCCGGCGGACGATTCTTCCTGTGTTGATTTATAATAAAAAATTTTATTTCTTCGCCAAATTCGCAGCACTTTACAAATTTTAAAGGGGAAATCGTCTTCCCCATTAAAAGTACTTACAGATGGAACAAGGTGTGAGGCCCCGCCGTGGGTTACAATCTATTAGGGTGTATGGGTGAAAAATACGGTAAGAAGTCCCAAGTTTACAATGGTCCAGCCATGTTTCATAAAATAGGGGGTGGTTTACATGAAAAATGGATAAAAAACCTGCCACCAGACTGTACATCTATATACAGATAAGTCCCTGTGAGTGCCCAAGTGCAGGGAGTGACAGATGTGTGTGATAGCAGTTATGGATCTTGGTGGTCCAGCCCGAGAAGATGTATTTTCAGGGCCATCTTAAAACTGTGAGGGTTTGTGAATGTGCCTGATCCCCCGCGGTAGCATATTCCAGAGAATTGGTGCCGCACGTGTGAAATCTTGTAGGCGGGCATGATGTTAAAGTTACAATGTCTGCTGTGGACACCAGGCTACACCATAAGGCCGTGTTCACACGGCTTATTCCTGATGGATTTGTGAGCCGTATTGAGCTTACAAATCCGCCGTGAATAAGGGGCGGGGCCGGGCGCGGCGGGGGCGCCGCTCCGGCCCCATAGACAATGCATTTTTTTACGGCGGGGTCCCGCCGTAAATAATGTGCATGTCAATTTTCTCCCCCCACGGCGGATTTGTCGAGCGGGGAGGAGCGACGGATTCCACTGTTCTCAATGGAGCAGTGAATTACCTAATGACAGGGACGGATTGGCGCCGTACAGAAGCGCAAATCCGGCGCGGAGTACGGCGCCAATCCGTGCCCAAATAAGCTGTGTGAACGAGGCCTAAAAATTGTAGCTTGGTGTCAACAGCACCTTGTAGATCCCTGGATGTCCTCTTCCTAATCACACACTGTAAGTGCCTAATTTAACAAAAAAAAAACACCTCATTTACATATGAAGACACACAGTTAGTGGATTAATCAGATAATAGCAGCACTTCCTTGGAAGAAATTTAAGCTAGGTAAACAGCATGTTTCTGGCTTCTGTTTAATGTAAACTCCAGGTCATATACGTTAAATGGATGCAAAGAAGTTAGATCATCACCCTTAGAGTTCCCTTATAAAAGACATATACAATTGACGTATATGGGATCCACTTCACTGCTGGCACCCAATGAACCCTATTTTTTCCATCTCAACTAGAGACACCACAGCGGCAACCCGACGGACCCATTGTAATTAATAGGGTCCGTCGTGCCCCATGGGTGTCCTTTGTGAAACAGATCCCAAGCTTCCGTTTTTCACCTCTGCTATGTAGGTTCCAAAGGGAATCTCCAACACAGATGTGAACCTAGCCTAAGGTTATGTTCACACAGCTGATTTGGATGCTTTTTGGCATGGATTCCACACCAAAACAGCGACAAAAACTACTATAAAACACCTCCTGTTCACTTCCATTGATTCCTATGTAAAACTGCGTCTTTGTTCATACGCCAAAAATTTTTTACATACTTCTCTCAGTGCTGTTCACGACTCTGAAAAATAAGTGACATTCCAATTCTTGAGGCGTTTTTGCCCAGTAAAATGCCCATAGGAAACAATGGAGAGCTTCAAAACGGCGTCCAAAACACATCACACAAAGTGTGACGTGATTTTGGACGCGGATCCATGTGTCAGAATAAAAACCACATAGATAAACTTGTCAAAAAACTAGTATGAAAACTGCAAATTATGAGGCGGTTTTCAGACTAGTATTTGAAGCTGGATGCTAAAAAATAAGGGCGACATGTATGAATTCGATTGCGTACTTTTTTTTTACTTGGCACCGACACTCCAGTTCTAAATAGATATAGAAGAGTGTAGAATACGACAGTATGAAGATTTTTGGCGCATTACATAGAGTTTAATGCCGCCAAAAATTTGTATGGGCATAGAGTGTAATGCGCCAAACTTGGCGCACTAAACTCTATGTAATGCGCCAAAAATCTGTCGTATTCTACACTCTCAGAATCTCATAATCCGAGCATTGGAACATTAAGAGGGCGACATGTATGAATTCGAATGCATACTTTTTTTTACTTGGCGCCGACACCAGAGTTCTAAATAGATATAGAAGAGTGTAAAATACAACAGATTTTTGGCGCATTACCTAGAGCTTAATGCACCAAACTTTGTATGGGCATAGAGGGTAATACGCCAAAACTTGGCGCCACTAAACTCTATGTAATGCGCCAAAAATCTGTCGTATTTACACTCTTCTATATCTATTTAGAACTCTGGTGTTGACACCAAGTAAAAAAAAAAAGTACGCATTCGAATTCATACATGCTGCCCTCTTAATGTTTCAATGCTCAGATTATGAGATTCTGAGAGTGTAGAATACGACAGATTCTTGGCGCATTACATAGAGCTTAGTGCGCCAAGTTTGGCGCATTACACTCTATGCCCATACAAAGTTTGGCGCATTAAGCTCTATGTAATGCGGCAAAAATCTTCAAACTGTCGTATTCTACACTCTTCTATATCTATTTAGAACTGGAGTGTCGGCGCCAAGTAAAAAAAAAGTACGCATTCGAATTCATACATGTCGCCCTAAGCGTCCAAATCAGCCGTGTAAACATACCCTAAGGGCATGTTCACACGGCTGAATCTGGGACGGATTTCAGCCGTATTGCGCGCCATATTGCGCTCCAATACGGCTGAGGCATTACAGTAATCCACAGTTCTCATAGAGAACTATGGATTCCGTCTCCTCCCGCTCGGCGAATACGCCGAGTGGGGAGAAAGTGACATGCACATCAACCCGGCAGGATACGCGCCATGGATAATGGATGCCAGCCCCCGCTGCACGGCACACGCCGTGATTGCGGGCCGAAATCCGTCCCGCAATTACGGCGTGAATAAGCCGTGTGAACTTAGCCTAAGAGTTTTGCCTAGGTAGCACCTGTAAACTAGAACTCCTGCAGCTGCACAGTGAATGCTTAAAACTGCAGCTTCTCAACCACATTTTAGTGCTAAACACACACTGCCGGCCACATTGTCCACTGCTGCACACTGCCCCCATAAAATTATTAGCCATACAATACCCCACCATAACATGAGCAGCTACATTGTCCCCTCAATGACAGTGCCAACCATTTAGTGCACCATTTGCCTTCATCTGTCACTGCTCTCACAGTGAGTACTGCTACTCCTCTTTTTTACATGAAGATATGTGTCACCGAAGGGTATCACATGTATCTTCACTACCTCTGTCATTAATCAATGCGGGGAAGAGAGAGCTACTATATAATGACGACAATCCATTCTTTGCATTAGTTTGTGTAATAAGTCACCCTTTACTGGGCACTAGAGTCCATTCCATGTATTATCTATCAGCTCTGAACTTGCTTAAGCTGTGCTATGTCTTTCTTGTACACTGATACCCAAAACTGTGCACAGTGGGGCAGATTTACTACGGCAATTGCGCCAGAATTCTGGAAAATTTGCACCAAAACAATGGCATACATGCTTTATGCCAATTTTATAATGTACTAGCAGAATTACCCGTCTTTCCACGGGTCTATTTCATTTAGCTATTCGTTGTGTGTTGGGCAAGTGGGCATGTCCGGACATAATGATTGACAGTTGACAGATTGACATTACTGCTGTGTACTGCTCTTCATTATAACAGTGATCTGAAGATCACTGACACAAGTTCCTATGGGGGGAAAAGTACAAAAAAATAAAACACACAAAATAAAATAAAACACGTACACCACCCTTTTACAAACGACAGTCACTTCAAAAAAGATAAAAAATAAAGTACACTTATTTGGTATCACCACATGCATAACAACCTACCCTTTAAATCTGTGACGTTATTTAACCCCCAAAAAATTCACGGAATTGCGATTTTCGTACATCCTGCAGCACATAAAATTGAATAAAAAGCGATCAAAAAACTCATATAAATGGCAGAGTAGTGCCAATAAAAATGTCAGTTCATCCCACAAAAAAAGCCCTTACAGAGCTCTGTATATGGAAAAATGAAAAAGTTATATCAGAAGATAGCTACGTCTAAATATTGTTTTGCACAGTAAAAATGCTTGTTTCTTTTAAGCACTTCAACATAAAAAAAACTGTATAAGTTGGGTATCACAGTAATATCGACCCACAGAGTAAAACTAACTTGTTAAGTATACTGCTTTGTGAGCGCTGTTAAAAATTAAATATAAAAAAAAACACTGCTAGGATTGCAGTATTTTCTTCAACTTGCCTTCCAAAAAACAGATTTAAAAGTGTCAAAAAGCCTTGTACCTCTAAAAATGATACCAATAAAAATGTCAACTCATCCTGCAAAAATAAGCCACTACACAGCTCCGTAGACAGGAAAATAAAAAAAGTTATGGCTGTCAGACTATGGCGATGCAAAAATCGTGTTTTCCATTTTGAATAAGTGTTTTCATTGTTTAACAGCAATAAAACATAAAAAATATATACAAATTGAGTATCGCTGTAATCATATCGACCTGAGTAAAGGTAGCATCTCATTTATACTGCATGATTACTGCTGTAAAAAATAAAAACACTACCAGGATTGCTGTATTTTGTTAACCTCACCAAAACCTTGATAAAATGTGATTAAAGCATCATATGAGCCCCATAATGGTATTAATAAAAACGTCAACTCATCCCACAAAAAAAAGCCCCTAATCAGCTCCATATAAAATAAAGTAATGGCAATGAGACTATGCAACCTAAAAATGCAATTTTTTTACAAATGCATGTCTATTATATAAAAATAATAAAACATAAAAAACTATATAAAATTATATTATTGCAATTATACCGACCTGAATAAAAAGTTATCTATCATTAAATTACCGCACAGTGAGTGTTGTAAAAATAAAGCCCAAAAAAAAAATGTGGGGCCCAGTGCTAAAAAAACAGTGGTACCCCTGTGCTTTCCCAAAATGCACAAAACCCCTAGATCAGATCCATGACATTTGTTGAACCCAAAAAATGGGGTGATTTTCTAAAAAAGTTTTACCTTTTCCCTGGGATTTTGGGGGGGTTTTTGTAAATGCGAAAGCACCCCCCAAAATTGGGTTTCCCAAAAACCAAATAGTGCCCCCTTGCTTGTGCCCCCTGCCATGTGCCAAAAAAAGCAGTTTGCACCCCCTATGGGGCCCCATTCCCTGAATTTGGAAGAAATAAAAAAAAAACAAATTTTGGAGTGCTTTTTTCCCAGGTTTCCTTGAAAAAATTTAAAACCTTTTTCACCCAAAAAAATTTGTAGAAGGGTTGGAAAAAAATTTAAATTTTCTTTTTAAAACCCCAAAATTTAAAAAAATTTAGTGAAAGGCCCTAGGGGGTCGGTATACTCATTCCCCCCGGGAAATATTTTCCCCTTAGGGAGTAGTTTCCAATTGGGGTTTTTTTGGGGGGTTTTAGCACCTTAATGAGTTTGGGGGCCCCCAAAAGTCCAGTAGGTGTTTTAAAATAACATGGATACGAAAAAACTATAAAAAAGTTATTTCACAAAAAAGTGAAGGGGTCAGATTAAAAAAAAAAAGGGGGTCTGTCGGGGATGTAAAAAACTGGTTTGCAGAAAGGGGTTTAAAAGCCATTGGTGTGCCTTTGTACCAAATTTAGTGCAGATTGGTCCAGTAGTTTTGCCATCCCTTAAAGGGGAAAACCCAAAGCCATTTTTCCCAAGCATTTTCACATAAGGGGAGTCACATTTTTTTTTAATATTGTTGTATATTTTTTAATGGGAAAAACACTGAAGATATGTTTTCTTTGATTTTAATGTAAAGTAGTCAGGGAAAGTTTTTAAAAACAGGGGGAAATGTGGAGTTCTTCAAAAAACTAAACACCCCCCCATCAATTTTAAAAATTTCTTGCAAAAAAAGGGGAAAACTTTGTGGTGTGAAAAGGGGCAAATTGCTCCCTTTTGCCATTTTTTTCCCTGTGTCAAGTGACGGGTTTTAGTGTTAAAAGGGATTCATTTTTTTTTGTAAAATGGGGAGCAGATTTGGGCCCTGGAAAACATGTTTAGCCCAGTCCAATTACCCCTAGTAATTGACCCACTCACTTGTAACACTTTTCCCTTATAATAAAGGATAACGGGGAAAACGAATGTTAGTGAAAAGGCATTTTAAAATTGCAGTGCGTGCTACAAGTAAAAAACCCGCACCGTTTCGGGGTTTTCGGTTTAAATGCTACAAAAATGTATATGTTAAGCATACGGTTTTACCTTGTATAAATTTTTTGAAAAAAAAAGTTTCCTTTTTTGTTAAAAAAAATAAAAAAATTGGAAAAAAACGTAAAATTGGACAAAAACTTTAACACTAAAGCCCTTACTTTTTAGTATACTATCCCCCTTAACCTTTTTACAAAAATATGACATTACGGGTATCTTAAAAGTTGGTTGGTGTATAAGCAGGGTCAAAATGCTGAGGGCTGCCCCCTTTCCTATGAGGGGCTAGTTGTAATTACAGCTGATACCTGTCGTTACCAGCCAGGGTTTATTTACCATGGCATAACTGTTACAAAAAAAATGCAGAAAATCCCGTTTTGCCACCCTTTTGGCCCCCTTTTTTAAAAAAAAAATTTTTAAAAAAATTTTTGTTCAAAAAAAACCCTGTTTGGGCCCTTCTACAAATAAAAAAACAAAACGATAAAAAATGTAAAAAATAATTTTATTTAATGTGTTTCCCTATTTTGTGTGTATAATAAAAAATACAACTCCTTGGCTGGACAAGTGACGTGGAGTCCCTTATACAAGTATCCCGCACCAAGTACTAATTTAAGCTTTAAAACACCCTTTATCTAAAAATAGCAATTACAAAAAGTGGGGCTTTTCAAATTACATTGTGGAAGTATTACCCGTTTTTTTGACACATAATTATTTTATGTATGAGGATAAAAATTTTAAACCCCCAATCAAAAAGGGGGAAACCATGGGAAACCCCAAAAAAAATCCCCTTTCCCCCGCCAATCTCAACCCCCTGCCTGGTTGGGGAAAAAATTTTAAAATTTTTTCAAGCGGAAAATCCCTCCCTTTGGCCCCATGTGGACTTTTACGGCCAAAGGGACATCGATGGCCTTTCCCCAAATTTTGGGGGGTGATGTATTGCCGTTTTCCCCTCCTTTCCCTCTTAAAACAATTAATAAAAATGTTCAAAACTTTTTTTCACTTACCCCAAAACAGACACAAAAAGTATTTACTTTCTAGAATTTTTTATTTGGGGGGAAAACCCCAAAAAAACCCCCTTTGTACCCAAAAAAATACAGAAAAAACCCAAACAGGGAAAACTATTTTCCACTTTAACAGCTATCACAACCCAAATTTTAACCGTTAAAAATATTCCCGTAGGCGGGAAAATTTTACTTGCTAAAAGCAAAATCAAGAGAGGAGATTTTTTACATGAGGGCTAACAAAATTGAAACGGGGTTTCAGCATAGGGGAAATTTTTTTTCCTTTAGGATTCTGTCCGTGAAAAAAACAAGGTTAGGCCCGGATAGGGGACAGCTTACTCTAAAAAGTTGCCCTTTAGATTGTCAATCACAAAACCCAAAATTTCCCTTTTTTGTCCCTTTATTCACTCCCAAAAAACTTCAATAAAATAAAAGGAAAATTTTTTTTGAAATATTTACCCATGTTACAAAAGGGGTAACATTTTTGATTCCCCTTCTGTCACAAGGATGTCGAGTGGGTTTCCCCCAGTCTGGTTCATAGGTCCAAAACTGGCTAAGCAGCCCCTGGTTTTTTCAGATGTGGGTTACGCCAGTGTTGTACGTGTCAGTTTTTAACCCAAACAAAGGAAAGTCCAATACCACGCAAACGTTAAAATATCCTATCAAACAATTTTTTAATTTTCAACTCACAGAAAAGGGTTTACTTAGTGGCATGCACTAGTTGCCCAAAGTAAATAATTTGGCCCGTACGGTTCGCAAAAATTTAAAAACCCGGTTTTTTAAAAAAAACGGAAATGACATTTCATCTCATTTTTGACAGAAACAAATTTAGGGCTTTCAAAGCATTTAATCCAAAAAAAACAATGCAGACCACAGTACACTGGGCTATTACAGTTATAGAAAAAAATCCCCAAGATCCAGCGAGGTGGGGATGTTTGTACGTAAAATTTAGAAAAAGAAAAGCGTTTCTGGATAATTAAAATTAGGGCACCTCGCCCCCAAAAGGGGTTTTCCTTTTAAAAGAGAATCTTCTATTACTATTCCCGGTTTTAGGGGCCTAGGGAATATGCCATTAATTTTAATAAAATTTCCCTTTAAACCTTCAATAGAGTTTTTTTTCAAGGAGCCCCAAAAACACTGAAAATTTTTGGAAGGCTAAATTTTTTTTTTTTTGCTTGGGAAAGGGCCCCAAACCCTATTGACTTGGGGAAAAAAAGTTTAAATATGGGAGAACTAATAATTAAAAGGGATATTTTTAAAAAAATCCTAGGCTAAAACTGTGAGGGTAAATTTCCTTAAGGTAATAAAAAAAAAAGGAAAAAGGAAAAAAACCCCAAAGTGGATCAAAGGATGTAAAAAAAGGGAAAAAAAAACAAAAAAAAAAGCGTTTCACCCACTAAAACCCGGAGGGGGAGTGAAGAGGCCCCAAGAAGCTTTTGGGGAAAAAAAAAAAATGTGTAAAAAAAGATAAAGGGAAACAAAGGGTGGAGACGGAAAGGGCATTTTGCTATAGAAAGGAAAAAAAAACCCCCAAAAAAATTTTTTAATATATAAATGTAAAAAAAATTAAAACGGAAAAAGTTTTGGCCCCTTTTAAAAATTGAGGGAGGGACAGTAGGGGCGATGAGAAAAAAGCCAAAAGTATTAAACACTTTTTTTTCCCTGTATTTACCGAGGAGGATGACCTTCCTTTTTAAAAGAGAGATTTTTGGGTAAACTCCAACTTAAAAGTTTCTTGTCTAACCCGGGAAAGAAGTGCAGTCCGTTTAGGAATTAAAAAGCAAATCCCCAGGTCCAGATGGCATACACCCCGTGCCCAAAGAGATTAAGTTTTCATAGATAGGCCCCTATTTTTAATATTATGGATGTCTAAAAAGGGGGTTGCCCAAAGGATTGGCCAAAAACAGGGGGCCCAAATTAAAAGGGGGGTAAAAAAGGACCCGGGAAAACATGGGCCCAGTAAGTTTAAACCTCTGTTGTGGTAAAATGTTTGAAGGTTTTTCAGAGATGCTATCCTGGAGTATTCACGAAAATAATGATAACGCCGTTCCAGCAGGGGTTCATGAAGGATGGGCCCCGTCAAAAATCCATCATTTCATGAAAGTCATGCTAGAGGGGAGGGGGGGGAGGGATGCAATATTAGATTTTTCTAAGCATTTGATAGGGCCACAAAAAAGGGTTTGGTAAAATAAAAATGAAATGCTTGGACTGGGGGAAAATGTTGCAAGTGGGGAAGTAATGCTCACTGATAGAAAACAAAGGGTATAATTAACGGTACTACTCGACTGGGTTTGTGTTACTTGGGGTACCAAAGGGGCAGTATTGGGCCCCATCCCTTTAACATTTTCTTAAAGTCTTACACAGGGAATACACAGAGAATACGATCTTTGCAAAATACTAAGTCTGTAAAATAATCAACACAAAAGGATAATATGTTTTTACAAAGGGGTCTGGGTAAATTTGGGGGCCCCGGGAGGGGAAAAGGCAGTGAGGTTTAAAACACGATAAATGCAAGGTTATGCACATGGGGGGAGAAATCCATTACATGATTACATGTTAAATGGAAAAACACTGGGTAAAAGTGACATGGAGAAGGACTTGGGATCCTGGTGGACGTAAATTTTAAATTTTGACCCGTGTCAGGGAGCAGAGCCCAAACAAATAGGATCAGGGGGCATTAAAGGGGGTGATCCATGATGAGAAATTATTTCCCCCTTTTCAATCCCGGGTTTGACCCCAATGGAATATTGTGTACATTTTGGGCACCATGCACAGAAAGACTTGTGGCTTGAACAGGTACTAGGGGGGCAACAAAAAAAAATAAAAAGGCTGGGGGGATCGTAAACAAAAAATTGGCAAAATTGGGTTATTTAGTTTAGGAAAAAAAAGGGTTCGGGGGGGACATTTTAAAAATTGTTTAAATACATCAAGGGCAATTAGAGATCTCTCTCAAGATTTATTTATCACAGGGCGTATCTAGAACAAGGGGCTCCCTTTACGTCTTGAGGAAAGAAAATTTTACATAAAATAAAAGGGGTTTTTTTTACTGTAAGAGAGTGAGACTTTTAATTTTTCTGCAGGGGACGGTCATGGTGAATTTAATAACCGATTCAAAAAGTTTTTGGGTGCATTTTGGAGCGTAATAAAATAACAAGTTATAGTGATAGGGTTCAGGGGAAAGGGGTCATTTATCCCGGGATTTTTCTGATTGCCAGATTGGGGTCAGGAAGGAATTTTTCCCTAAAATGAGGACAATTGGCTTCTACCTCTTTGGGGGGTTTTTTGGCCTTCCTCTGGATCAACACCTTAGCACAACAGGCTGAACTAGATGGACAACTTGTTTTTTTTTTAGCCTTACAAACTATGGAACTATGAAAAACTATTGAGAGAACATTAAAATTGGGTCCTGGCTATCTTTGTATATCCAAAATTATGTTAATTCTGTTAATTTTGATAATGCTAACTCAAATATAGGCGTTCGTTCTTTTATCAAAAAAATCACTAAGGCTTTACCACGCATATATCTGCATTTATGCTATTGTATGGAGAGTATCGCTACAGTTACTGATATTGTATGTATCCTTCTATTTGTCTCTGTTCCAGGTGTTCGTTAGTTTTTTGCTAATTTGGTCTTAACTATGTTGCTACGTGCAGCCACTTTTTATTTCACTTTACCTGCTGTTTCAACCTGCCAGTCGCAATTTGGGTTATGCGCATGTGCTGCCCTTTTGCCCACAGTTGCTCCGGGGGTCGGATCTGCGCATGCTCTGAATGTCGCAGGTTCCGGTTCCGGGGCTCCTGTTCCTGAGCAAATGGCGCGCACGCCAGCGACCGGTAAGTTCATTCTATCACATTATTGGTGGTATTTATTTATAATTTCCGTTACATAATTATATATATAGCAGGCTACCATCTTTATTCAGTATCGCTATGATTAAGGGCGACACACCATAGCCCGAAACGCGTTAACGGTAATCTTCCATGATCTGTTTGGCTGCTGTTTAGGCTAAGGTACTCTTTTCTCTCTTTGCATTATTTTTCTTGCAATACTAGCTTTTACTAGTTGTTTCAATAAAGGACGTTATTTTATTTTTAAATTCACTTTTTGTCCGTATCAAGTGTGCTGGAATATTGCTTATCCTTCGGAGTTGTTCTTACTGCCAGCTTGGGCAGTTTTTTCGTGTACACAGTTGGGATGGAGCTAACTATATTTTGTTCTATGCAAATAATGCAATAATAAAATATAACATTATTTATTTAAACTATTTGACTACAGTAACTCTTTGCTTATCGGTCTCACTCTCTGTAAACCCTACCTTCTCCAATATATCCTGAATACAGCAGTCCGGCTCATCTTTATCTCCAGCCGCTATACTGATGCCTCTACCATATGTCAGGCACTGCACTGGTTACCCATTCAGTACAGAATACCACAACTAATCACTCTCAACCATAAAGCTCTCCACAGTGCTGCATCTCCTCCATCTCAGGAACATGCTACCCCGTATGATCAGGCACAATCATAACCCTCATATTTTTTAAGGTGCCCGAGAATACATCTTAGGAGGCCTCCAAATCCCCAAATTTTAAATTCCCCCTTTTTGTCACATACATTCTGTCCCCTCACTTTTGGGCATCACAAGCAT